>CAWUFW010017626.1:0-254001 GCA_963921515.1 Calotriton arnoldi | reverse complement strand
TATTGCCTCCACCCCCCTTCCCAGCATGCCCATGCTTCCTTCCTTTTGAATCTGCTTCCCTGTGGGGTGGGGTGGCTGTGCTGACAGGATGGCTGGGAGTGTTGTCCTGGCAGTTGTTTGGCTAAGAGTCCCAATAGTGTCCCTGTGCTTCACACAACATAACCCAGGGTGGTGGTTCTTTGTGGGATCTTGTGTTAGGATGGGGGCATTGCATTCTACCAGGTGGGTTCTGTGGAGTTTGTGTTGGGGGGTGTGTGAGGGGCGGTGCTTGTGACTATGGTCAGTGCTGCAAGTCCCCCTTCCCACCCAGCTAGCCAGATTTCCCACCATGGAACGTGCTTGCATTGCAGGGAGTGGAAGTTGTCTCTCAGGATGTCAGTCAGTGGTGTCCTGCTGTTTGTTGGTGCACAGTTGCCAGCAGGGCCTTGTGCTTCCCACAGCAGTAGCCAGTGTCAGCCATCTTGTGAGTCCTTCTCCACTCCCTGTGATGTGCGCATGGTTCATGGTGGTGTTGATGGGACAGTTGTGGGGGGGGCAATATGTGTGACTGCGACTCCCATGATGCTATTGGCTACACTGACTTGGCCAGCATACACAGAATTCCTTCCTTTGAGTGGTCTTCACTGTGTGTTGGTGTTGTTGTGGTGGCTACATGTGTGGATGTGTTTGTTAGTTCTATTTGTGCCACTGCCTAGCTGTAGTTGTGGTTGTGTTTGTACATGTGTTGGCACAGTTGGATGTGACTTTTTGATGGCATGTGTTGTGTTTATCTGACTGACATACACATTTTGGGATGATTCTGTTCTGGTTGCTGTGTAATTGCTATGAGTGCATGGTTTGACTCTCCCTTGACAGTGATGTGTGTGTGTTTTGTGGCAGTATATTGTGTACATTTGTTGTGTACTCACCAGGCTCTGGGATGTCCTCTAGTCCATATACGCTCACTGGCGGAAGGATGGCCCGCACCTTCTCCTCCCAGGGCCTGAGGTATATTGGCTTGGCAGGAGGGCCACTGCCGGTGTGTTGGCTGTTGATGTAGTCTTGCTTCAGCAGTTTCCGAACCCTCCTGCGCACGTCATACCACCTGTTCTGGATGTCGGTCTTTGTGCGCCGACATGGTGATTGGGCGTTCACCCTGTTGATGATCCTCTCCCACATCTTGGTTTTCTGTGACATGGGGGTCTGTTGGACCAATGTGCCAAACAGCTGTGGCTCTACCCTGAGGATCTCGTCTACCAGGACTTCCAATTCACAATCTAGGAACTTGTGATTCTTCTTGGGGGGCATGGTGATGGGTGGTGATGGTGAGTGATGTGTGTGTTGGTGTGCAGGTGAGGGTGTGTGAGTGTGTGTTTTGCTGGGTGTATGTGAGGTAGGTATTTGTTGGTGTGCTGATGGTGTGTGGCTTGTGTGAGGGATGAGCTGTGGGTGTGTGGTTGCTTTCTCTTGGGTGCTGGCAGTGGAATGGCATTTGCAAAGGCTCATGGTAGTGATTTGTGTCCTTTATATAGGTGGAGTTGTGGGTGTGTCTTTGTTCTCTGTCCCCACCCCCAGTATTTATTGGCTTGGTAATTGCTTGTTTGGCCTTTTTTTGGGTGATTTTCCCTTTGTGCTGTTTGTGTATGTTGGAAACGTTCTTGTGACCGAGTCGGACCCTGCATTGGTCTCGTACGGTGTTCTCCGTTTCGTTCACGCTGTGTTTGTGCAGTTTTCTATGCTGCATACGCGTCGGTCGCGGTGTATTGTGTTGCTTCGGCTCGGTTTTGTATGCGTGTCGGCCGTGCGGCTTGTCCTCCGTCCGACTCGCTCGTGGTTTCGCGCCTTGCATCGTACTTTGCGGTTTGGAGTTAGCGTGTACGTTTCGGTCGGATTTGTTCCGGGTGCGTGTCGGTCGGTTGGATTCGCGTGTTTTCCGGCCGGATTGCTGTTTTCCGTGCGGCTCGGTCGGTCGACTTGGTTTCGGTACGTGTCGGTCGGATTTTCGCGCCTTGCATCGTACTTGGCGTGTCGATGCGCCACGGGTACGTGTCGGTCGGTATTTTTCCGGGTCCGAGTCGGTCGGTGCTTTTCCGGCCCGAATCGGAATCGACCTGCTTAGCTGTGAAGTAACAGAAAAAACATTATATTACTAGTTTGCTAGATTATTTACAACATTTATGAACACATGTATGAAGTTAAAGAATTGCAAATCTTTAATGGCCATGTTTAAGGAATTGCTATTTAAGAGTTGCAATTTTTTATGTATATAGTATTTTCTAAATAAATTGTTATTTATACAGAATTTGTAATAGGGAGTATAATATTTTTTAAATAATTCCTATGGGTGTAGAGGTTCATAGTAATTAATTAGAAACAAATCGTAATTTGAAAGTATTTATTTTGCTATTGCTTTTTCAGTCGATGTATTTTAAAAGCATTTTCATTTGTTATAAATTAGGCTTTTTGATAATTGGATTGTTTGTGAATGGGTATAACATTGATGCATGTGCTAATTACATTTTATTTAAAACATTTTGTAATACAAAGTATATACTTACTAATTTTTGTTGATGTGGTTGTTTTTGTTGATGTTGAGGTTTAGTTGAATTTTGTGGCAGCTGTAAAGAGAAAAGCATTTGTTAGCTATGTTTAGTATTTTTATTACGTTTTAAAAATTACAATTAATTTAGTTTATTTTTAGGTTGATTTATATATTTAGTTTGTTATACTTTTAATGATGTTGAGTTAAGTATTGTGGGCATTAAAATGTTTCTTCTATATTTTCTCGGTGTATTTCTTATGAAGTGTTATCAGTGACATTTAAAGAACAACATGTAATTATTTTAACTTAAATAAATTAAAAAAGGTGAAGTATTTGTATTTGCTATAAAATGATGTTCTTACCTGTGTGTTAGAAAATTCGATATAGTTGTTTATGTAGTTCTTCTTTCTTCTCTGTTCTCTCTCTCGCAAAGTAACGCTCTCGCTCCTTGTTTGGCCGATATACGGTAAAATTGCGTTAATAATTCCTTGTTTTTATAGTGTTTATTTAATTAGATTACATTTTCTATTGCTTTGTTTTAGTTTAGTTTAAATTTATTGGTCGAGATACTTTTAAAATTTTTTTTAGCAGTTACTTTTTAATAAGTTTAACATATTTGTGTTGTCTATTAAATGTTTGTATTTGTGTTATTTATTGTTGTATTTTGACTATATTTATAAGTAAATGTAATTTAATTTAATTATAGTTGATATATATTAATTTTAGTTTATATTCGGTTTATTGGATATTTATTTTATTTTGTATAGTTAATATTTTTATTAGTGTTAGTAGTATAATAGTATTTTATTGAAATGTGTTATAATTATTTATATAGGTTCTTATAATTTATTTTAAGTAATTGGGCGATGTAATTTTATTTTATAAATTTTGATATTGTTTTTTAATGTTAAATCTTCTTTTCGATGTTGTTTATTTATATTTTATATATATTTGTGTAGTCGATATTGTTGAAATTGATATTTTGGGGGTATGTGTTTTATTTTTAATGTTATCGATATTTGTGTTAGCTATATTTATGTTGTCTGTATTTTTGTACACGATAATTTTGTTGACAATATATTTTAATCCATGTTTTTGTAAATCCTAGTTTAAGTATAGGGTGTTGGTATTTGTGTTTACGATATTTTTGTAGGACGAGGTTTTTGTAGTTGATATTTTATAAGTGATCCCTTTATGTTGTATGCTCTTTTGCTTGGACCTGGCTGCCTCCGTTACTAGCTGCACATAGTCCAACCTTTTCGTATTGAGGGCATGTCTGGCAAAGTCATCATCTGAGTTTGCTACCTTCACTTCATCTACCTGGATCTCCCGCTCTCGTGTCTCTATACGGGCCCTCAACTCCCTCTTGTGCCCTACCATTAATGCAAGTGCTCAGCCTTTGATCACGGCCCCGAATGCCCCCCATAGGGTCTGTGGCGACTCCACCGAGCCTGTGTTCTCTTTGAAGTACTGGTCTGTGTCTTTCAGTAATTCTGTCCTTACGTGCGGGAGTTTCAGACACCATGGATTGATCATGAGAGCTGTTCGGTTGGACTCGGGGCCTGTCGTTATCCTGGTGAGGACTGGGGAGTGATCAGAGAAACCCCTCGCAAGGCATTTGGCTTATATAAAGTTGGGGACATCTTCTAGATGTGTCAACAGGTATTCAATGCGAGATTGGCTACCGTGGGCTCCTGAATGGTATGTATATTGATGTGTCTGCGGGTTGAAATGTAAAAGGACGAAGGCCGAGAGAATTTCTGCCAACTGTGACCTGCCGTGTGGGTCTTGTCGGGGGGGCGTCGGTCTATTTGCCCATTCGCCGTCAGGTTAAAGTCCCCTCCCATCAGTAAAATCCCGGGCGGGAGATCAAGTAGGAACGAACCGAGGTATGTCAATGCCATTTTTTGGGTAGCGGGGGGAATATATACCGATAGTACATTAACTGGTTTCCCTTCCCATGTTCCGGCTGTTGCAGCAAATCTGCCATGTGTGTCTACCCATGTTTTATGTGTTATGTAGGGGCAGTTTTTGCGGATGAGTATGCCGGTCCCTCTGGAACCGGAGGTGAATCCTGCGTGGACTGCTAGTTTATATTCCCATCTGTCTAGTGCCTTGGTGTTGCCTACCAGGTGGGTCTCCTGCACTAGGACAATCTCCGGGGCCTGTCGCTTTAGGTACTGTAGTACAATCCCTCTTTTCAATTTGTCTCCGAGTCCATTCACATTCCAGGTGAGGAGTCGGAGTGACCAAACACTCATATTATGTGCCCTGTTCCCTGTGAGCGGGGGGATTATCTGCATACTGAGCACTGCATATACTGTCTGTTCTGTGTCTAGTCCGGGACAATAACTTATTCCTTGCCTTCCATTGGTGTACGTGTATCTGTGAGATCTTGCTTCTCACTGTCGCAGTGGCTGAGTTACCTTGCAACTTGGTCCCCCCAACTTGCCCCATCCCCTCCCCCTCCCTGCATGGCGGGAATTGAAACTCCCGCCTCCCCAACTTTGCAGAGCACCTATCGCCCACCCCTAGTGTATTGTGGTACGTAACCCAACCCTGCATCCGGTGTCCATCTGTATAGGAGCTTACTGCGGCTAGTTTCACTGGCGAGAGCCTGTCTCATCCTGTCCATACGTATCCCTTTTGGTGGTTCTTATGTGTCATTTGTTATTAATTCCATGTTTCGTCCTGCGTTAAAGTCTTACTTTGCTGTGGTTCGGGGAAGAGCCTCTTTGAGCATTATACGTCTGTACTCTGAGCAAGTGGGTACTGCATCATCGTTATTCGTTGTTGCCGTCTTCCAGGAAGGTTGGCGTCTGCTGTACTCACTGTGACTTGTTCTGATCGGGTCTGGTTTGATCTTCCTCGTTGATCGGTCTGGTTTCTTTTCAGAATTGTGCGCCACCCTTCGAGCCAGTTCCATGTTTCCTCTGGACTGCTAAAAAAACCACACCTTCCCTTCTGCTTTAACTCTCAATTTGGCAGGAAAAAGCATCGCGTATTTGATCTCCTTCTCCCCCAGGGCCCGTTTCACTTCGAGGAAGCTGCGCCGTTGTCTTTGGACTTTAAGTGTAAAATCGGGGAAGAAAGTTATTTTACTGTTCTCAAAGTCGACAGGTGGTGCCGTGCAGGCCGTTTGCAGTATTACATCTCTATCCCGGTAGTTGTATACTTGTGCCAATATGGGCCTAAGGGGTGCTCCGGGTTTTGGTCTCCCCCCTGGCACCCTGTGTGCCCTTTCAATCGTGAAGAATTTGGACAGGCCTTTAGGTTGTAAGTGTTTCACCACTAGCTCCTCTATGAAAAAAGTCCGTCACGTGTCCCTCAGCTTGCTACGCCACGCCTAGGATTCGGACATTATTGCGCCGTGCCCTGCCTTCATAATCGTCCAACTGGCTTTCCATCCTGTTGTTGTAGACTTGGAGGTCTTTTATTTGTTTTTTGAGGATCGATGTGTCCTTGGTTAGGGAGTTGGTAGTTGTCTCTACATCTTTAATTCTGGCATTCATGTTGCGGATGTCTGCCCTGAGCAGAAAGACTTCCGTGGAGACAGAGTCAGTTCTGGATACTAGCGAGGTGCGCACGGTAGTGATAGCTGTCATTATATCGTGTAAGGTCAGGTCCGATTGCCCTTCGGTTGTTTCCTACTTCTGTGCGCCTGACCCTTTTTACCAAGCGTATTTCTCTAGTTTCGCTTGCAACATGGCTCTGCCACTTTTCCCTCCTGCTATTGTTGTTCTCAGTGTGCACAGGGTTGGTCTGGGTATTTAGCCTTGGCTGGCTACTCTCCGCCGCTTGCCCGGGGCTTGAGGCCCTCACCGGCCTATCGGGTTTTGCCTGCCAAGTCTTGAAGGTGTTTGATTTCGAACCCCCTGCACCTCCTTCTCGTTGTGGCAGTGATCTTTATTGTGCTCTCCTTTCTTGCCACTGTGGTGTCGGGGCTTCTGCTCGGTCTGTATTTGGGTGTTTCGGAGCTATGATGGCAGTATTCCCTCCCCGTCTCAGACTGCTGGGTCTCAGAACTCTCGCAAGGGCAGTGCAGTTTACTTTTGTCCCCGGATTCTTCGGTTCCTTCCCGGCCTCTAGGGCCTCTGAGAGTGCTCCTGGCTACCGCGTGGGCCGGTCTCCCTGTTTTCAGCGCTGCTGGTGTGGTCATCTGTGAGGCCGCGCCTACTGTTTGGGGCCGGGCTGCGTCCGTTCAGGGAATGCGGTGCCTGCCCTCCCTCACACTGTTCCTCAGCCGCTCACCGGGGGGCCACGTTGTGTATTACTGGCAGCGGGTGGTGTCTATGATTGCTGCCACCCCACCGCTCTCCTTACTCCGTCACTGCCGCTTCTCTAGACGGCCGCGGGTCTCGTGGGCGCCCCTCCTCCACTCCGCACTCGTCGCTGCTGGGCCTTCTCACCAGTGGCTCGAAGCGGATCTCAACTCCCGATCGCTCGATTCTTCCGACTTTCGGCTCGGACTCTGCTGGGTGATTCCAGGCTGCATTACAGGTATTTTCTGCTCTCTTTGTAACGGATCAGTGCTCGGATTTGGGGTTTGCCGGGTGCGTTATGTTGGAGCCGCCTTAGTGTGCGGCCATCTTCCTCAGCGGTTGGCCACGCCCCCCTATTGATGGATTCTTGAGTCTCTAGCCCCCAGTACATCGATGACATGCAAATTTATCTAAAAATGTCATCTATCAAAAACAAGTCTCTCTCGTAAAAATTCAGCATTGGACGGCTAACAACTTTCTCATCTTCAAACTCCAAAAAACAGAGTTTATCCTCATCACTCCCAACTTGTAACAGAAATTCAATCCCACTCTTCTCAGTAAACACAAATTAAATTGATTCTCTCCTATTCTCTCTAACACAGTACAAAACTTGCGTTTTACTGTGGGCAACACTCTATCATTATTACCTTTCATCAACAAGCTGGCCATGCCAACCAACTTCGTCCTGCGCTCACCTAAGAAAATCATGTATCACGTGATCTTAGCCAAATAATTACCCACATCCTTATCAATCCTTATCAATGGTATTGCCATTCAGCATAGTGCTCCTAATTCCATCCTAATTCCATTAAGAATTAACTCCACAGACTTATTTCTGAGAAGAGGAAATGTGATAAATTGACACCAACTTTGAGAGACTTACATTAATCTCCAATAGAAACCAGAATCAGTTTTAAAATATGTTGTCTTAGGAGATGCACAGGGCCTTCGAAGAGGAGTGTCTGCCCATTGGTAGAAAGTGAAGCACTTTGGGGTATTTTGTGATGTGGTCATGCAGGCCTAGATGTAGAAACTGTCTTGCTGCTGCATTTTGGAGTCTTTGAAATCTTAAGACAAAGAAAGCAAGACCTTATTCAGTGCATTTTGTGCAGTCTGGGAAATACAGAACAAGGATGATGATTTTGTATGCCTTCTGTGTGACATGTAGCTACAGGAAAATGCAACAAAGTGGTTGCATTGTGTAGAAAGTCTTTCTTATGACTATGTTCACTTGGGGAAAAGATGCACATCATTTCTTTCTACCAATATTTTCTACCCATTCAATGTTGCTGATAGTAAGTTGAGTCCTGGGGCCATATGGTTGTAGGCTGGAAGTTTCATTCTTTCTCTGCAAGTTAGTATGCTAGGTTTGGATAACTCAATTTACAGGTGATGTGCAGTATCCTTTGATCAATGGCTCAAATGCATTAATCTAATCCTAAAGTGCCTCAGTCCACTGTAGTTTCTAGCTCCCACTTAATCTGTGAGGCAACTTCATTATTATAGCAGATTAGGCTGAAGGACATTATGAGGTCAGACAGCAGACTGTTGGTTGGCATTGAATAGGAGAGTGGAGATGATGGAAGCTTGAGATATGCCAAATTCATAGATAAAAGGAGATGATGTGACAGCGGGGAGTGAGGTGATGGTAGATCTGTTGAACAGGTAAATGGGCATCAGGTATAGAAAGGTTCCTTGAATGGCAAGTTCCTGCAGCATCTATAGTAAACTGTGTCAAAGGTGGTAGATAAGTTTGCCAAAAGGAGTGCAGCAGCTCCTCTATGTCCACCGTTGTCATCACAGATGGAGATCAGAGCAGAATATGTGCTGCTGTTGGGGCCGAAACAAATTTGATGCTCTAAAATTTGGTTGTTTCCTTCCAAGAGGTCAGAGCTCTGGGTGAATGGCGAATGCTTGATAGCTAGTTAATGTGCTGGATTGAGATTTCTCAGGATATGTGGTCAGTTTTAAAAGATCTTGACATTGGGAGAAGGTATCTGAAGTTAGAAAATTATTGAAAAAAGTGTGCAGGAGTGGCAACAATTGTTTAGAATACTTAAAACTTCGAAGAAGAGAATACTTAAAGCTTAAGAATACTTAAGGCTTTGAGTCACTTGCCTTGATCAACACCTTGAAGTGGGATTAAGAGTGAGAGGGGTGTCTGCAGGAGGTAGGGTCTGAGGTTTGCCAGTGGAAGTAGTCTTATCAATCTTGCTGTGAATATTCTGGTTGCAGGGTGTGTTGCTACTGAAGTGCTGTTCCAAGATATTTGCTTTTGAAAGAAGACGCTCTGTGATCGTGTCACAGAAAGATCGAGATTAAAGGATCTTTGTGGTGGTGCATTCTGGGTTAAGGAATTCTGTGAGAATGCTTTCTACTTCCTTGGCATGCATTTAGTGTTCAACATCTGTTGTGAATAGTGGAGCCTTTCTGTTTTCTTGAGGGATGATTTGTAGATCCTACTTAGGCACTGGAGGGTTGTTGTTTTAATTTTGGTTGATTTCTTCAATTGGCATTGCAGTGCACTGATTTTGTCTTCCTCTTCTTTGAGTCTTAAATTTGTCATGAGGTCTTTAATCACTAGCCAGGGCGTGTGAAAGTTTTGAAAACTATCAGTCTGTCTAAACTTTCAAATTGCCAAGCTAGTTGTAGGGCTGCTACACTTCTGTTATTTGGCTAGGTGTGAAATGTTGGAGAAGTGAGAGTCAAATTGTTCCATCAGGTCAGTCTGGTTGATCACTGTTGTTGTAACAGTTATTTTAGTGAGCAACTTCCATCAAAGGAGATGAGGTGATGGCCATGCCAGGTGATGGGGAGGTTTCCCATTACTGTGATGATTCCAAACAGAGCAATCATTACAAGCAGCTTAGTATGAATGTGTGGGAAGTGGTGAGGTCCTCTAGGTTTCTCTTGAAGTTATCTTAGTTGGGAGGAGTGCAGTCAACCAAATGTCCAGGTTCCACAGATGCAGAAATAGTTGTAGAAGTAATCTGTGAAAGCTTTCTTGTTTATGGATGGCCTGTATATCCTTAGTAATGACCAAAATAGTCTAAGTGAGTATGAGCAGTGAACATGAAGTGATATGCAATAATTCGGGGCAAAATCTTGAAAGTTTGAGGTCTGCAAGATTTCCTTGATATTGACTGCTATACCTCTGCCAGTCTTCCTGGTGTGGTTTCAAAAAGGATTCGCTTTCCATGGGCGTTGCCTCTTCAAGGCTCAGAGATGTATAGTCTCCTAACCAGGCTTTGTGTTGAACAGCAGTTCCAATTTTGAGCCTGCGATTAAGTCATTAATGTTTAGGCAGCTCTTGTTCATTGATCAATCCTTGAAAAGTAGGCAGCTCAGTTGGTTAGTGGTTATGGGGTGGGAGGGGTAGGATTAGTTAAAGGGGAGGAGTGAAAGTTGGAGTGTAGAACTAAGAGGAGGGAGGGAGATGCATGTCATGTTGCAGTTGTAAGGCCCGCACTTCATCTCAAGAGTGGGCCCTTAACAGAATTAGGGGATGCAAGAGAGGAGGCAGGATGGGGTTGGCTAGTAAGGATTGAGAGATGAAATTAATTAGAAGGTGTGGAAGTAATAGGGGATCCTTGATGGGACGAGGAGTAGGAGTGAAGGAAAATGAGAAGTTTGGGCTGGAATGGTAGGAAGAATAGGGGAGGTAGAGATAGAGTGGGGCGGGTGCCTTTGTTTATTAGGTCAGGTAAGGATGTAAGAGGGGGATGGAGTGTCAAGTGAAGGAAGGGTTGCTCGAGTGGCATATGGGGTACTGGTTGAGTTGGAGTTGTGGATAGAAAAAGTGAGGGGGGTTGGAGTGCAAAAGCCAGGGAGAGGGGCTTCGGGTGTGGAGGTGCAGATTAGAGAGAATAGGGTTCGAGGGGAATGGTTAGTTGAGTGAGAAACCTCTAGGTTTGATGGACAGGGGATAGAAGGTAAAGATAGTCTAGGAAGAGGATTGTGAGGGAGAAGCAGGATAGAAGAGAGGTGATTGGAGAATTTATTTTGATTTGTTAGAAGGTGTAGTAACAATGCAGGTTCTCGGTTTGGGGTTAAGTGTTTCTGTTAAAGTGATTCGCCTTGAGCTCAACAGAAGTTCAATTCGGATGTCAGCTGTAACTGAAAGCACAATTTCAGCACAACATAAGCTCCTTCTAATAACAGAGAGCGAACATGGTTTATTTTTCAGATGAGTAGGGTTCAAGATCATCTTTATTCTTCAGTAAGAGCAGTTTTATTTTGATAAGAGCATCATGAGTGGAGCTTTCAATGCTATTAGCGTGATCTCTTGAGTTGTGTGTACTTAAGGAGAAAAGAACATATTGATCTTACTGCAGGACGGAGATTTCCAAACTTTTTTGTGCCCAGCATGAGCTAAATGTTATCAAACTGCCACCCCCACCCCCTTCTAAACGGAAGGTCGGAAAGGGGGCCGTGAGTGCGAGATGGTAAGGATTATTAAATTATTTCAAAGCTGGAAAAATCAGCAAAAGACAGTGTTCAAACTCGTTGAAATAGAAAGTCAAAACAGCAGATATTTTTGAAGTGATTTCTTCTCTACTTCAGGGCTGTCTAGGCAATCATAAATCAGCACTAAAACCAAGATAGTATTGTCACATGCAATGTACAGCTTGTCAAATTTCAGACATGATGCGCACCGCTGAAACGTGTGAGTCTCTGAGGATGGTGAGATCCAGGGGTTCTGGTTGGTGGTGATCCCTTTGAAATCGATGGAAAGTAATGTTTTGGTGGGTGAGAAAGGTTTTCAGGATGGTTTAGGCCATTGCAGTCAATGGGATGCGCGTCCCTTGTGTGGATGGTGAAAATGAGTGCATCAAAACTGACTCCAAATGAGGGTCATTGGTGGGGCATGCATGAAGCTCACCGGCCTATTGCACCGCAGGTAGCATCCATTGCTGCACAGAAAAGCAGATCTCAGAGCTGTTTTCCTCAACAATTGCTGTCTCATTGGTAGTCATTTCGTTGTGTTAACATTTTATTGACCGTAGTATTGCAAACAGAGCCTGTGGTAAAGAGAAACAGCTCCTAGATTTGCAGCTTCTGCCCATTCATGCTGCAGCAGCTCTGGGATGTCTTGAGTGAGACTTTTGTTGGTCTGTTAAAGCAGTAGATCTCTGAGGCCTCTTGATTCAGTCATTTATTTTAGAAAGATTGACTTTATTAGAGGATGTGGCTCTCCACTCAGGTGGAGTGAGTTCATGTGCTACTGCAAGAACAAGCTGAACACTACAGACCTTTTTCCCTTGGCCCATTTCTCTAACACTCCCAGCAGACAGTTGTCCATGTCCATTTGTTAAAAAAAAAAAAAACACAAGCCCCTCACACCTACACCTTAGCCACCTCCCCACCCTTGGAACATCTCATTGCTCCGAGCTGCACAGCATGCAGTTTCCTCTCCCTGTCTGTAAAGAGAAATTACAGTGAGTCCTGCCCCCACTAAGGCCCCCAAGCCCTTGGGCCATCATTCAAAGTCTCCATAATTCAGGACTGTGGGTAGCTGCTCTTCAGTCCCACTGTCTCCTCCTTCACTCCCACTCGCCCTCACTTTGAGCATCATGTAAAAAAGGCATTGTGAAAAGGTGCCAAACAAACAATGTCACACTCCCAGGCTATATTTATGTCCAATGGTGCACTGTCCCTTCTTCCAGGCCACTCCCGTTACCTTGTGGCGACACCAACTTGGCTAAGGGATGTGCGATCCCTCAGAAATAGGGCCATACCTCCCCAGGTGGGCGAAGCCCAAGTTTGAAGACCTCGGTTGAATGATGTATGCTTCTCAAAAGATATATTTTATGCAAATTCAGTGGTGGAACATTTGGTTAGGAGAAAATTAATGCTCTCTCATTTAAGTATATTGTCGTTTCTTATTATAGCTGGCATGGTATTCTTCATGGAGAAGGATATATAGAATTTGGAAGGATGAGTTCAAGGCATCTCCCTATTTGAGATCCTCTCATAAGGGAACTTGAGGGTTACTGGTTGAGATACTGAGAAATTTAAAGAACAGGCAAAAGAAAGAAGACAAAGGCATTCAAATCATGAAATGTGGCATGTTTAGAAGAAATCAGGTGTTTCAATCCTTAGAAAAAGTCATGTGACACTGTCTTATGTGACGGGAATGCTTTTGTGAAGTTTGTTGGGTTGTATTGCTCACTATATCAAATGAATATTTTATTGCAGTATGCACAGGTGATTTTAGTTTACACTTCTTTTATGTATTATTTGAATAAATAATAATAAAAAATAAAAAAAGATTCAACTCTTTACTTAAAGCCCCCATTCAACACGGCTTCCCATAGTGGTTTAATTCGTGATTACTTGATGAAGGGCCCCGTGTGGGAAATATTTTGGTGTTTCCCATGATGAGCAGTTGTTGCTTTTAGCATGTCAGTGGGATCATGTAGTTGGGAGTTGTTGGCAAGCGGTTGTACTCACCATTCTTTTTTTTTCTTTCGAGATTTGCTACCAATTTTGCGTGTTTCTTCGGGAACCCATGCCTGTTTGCATCCTCTTTATGATGGGGAAAATTTTCAGCTCTGGGTTAGTGTAATCATTCATTATCTGTTCGGAAAGAGGTCTTTGCTGCCTTCCTGAATTCTAAAAGATCTTGGATGTTTCTTGTCTTTCTCAGGAAGGAGTTGTTTAAACAGCTGCCTCTACTGCGAAGGAGGCCGCTCTACCTATGTAAGCCAACTTGTAGGGTGAATGTCCTGGAGGGATGCCAGTCTAGATCAAAGCGTTCTACTCCCAGAGCATCTTTACAGATTATCTTGGATAACGACTAGGTCACTACTGCAGCTGGTCCCTTAGGCAATGCTCAGGACCCACTCTTTAACCAGAAGTCTCCAATGACAGGGCTTTAAAATTCTCTTCAGCTAATTAAAGGTCTCATGACACTCTGTCCTCCAGAACACTCAATAAGATGCTTCTGCACAGCCACGGATGGCACTATGGTCTCATAGTTAAAGTCTAGCGAAATGCCATCATATGAGTCTGGGTAAGTGTAACCTTTCTCACACCAACGGGCTATACAATCACTTGAACTCATTGAATCTTCCCACTACCTTCCTCTTTCATTTGATCCAACGCCAAGCTCTGTCATTTTCTGGCATGTTGAGGCCTTTATTCTTAACTGAGTTATTTGGAGAACCTGCAGCATCTTTTCTGAATTCAACAAATATAGTTTCAGCTGGGGTTTAGGTTGTTTAGGTAGTCTGCACAGAAGCTATTTATTCCAACAAAAAAGGTGAAAGCTTGCTGGTGCATTTTTCAACTCAATGAGAATGAATTGAATATGGAATAGGTCTTGTGCATTTAGAAATGGTGTCTTCTCTTCTGCCTCTGGCATCAAAAATATTTGCTAGTATCCCCTGACATCAAGAGTTCCCACATTTACAATTGACTCTAACATATCGACAGGCCTGTCAACTGTGAGTATTGGCTGTATATTAGTCTTCCTTACTATATTCATGCCCACTACCCAGCAAAAACATACAATTCATCATCCCTCACATGGAAACTAAATGGACCAATCTTACTTGGACTCTGGAAGTGCTCAGTCACACTTAAGTCCAGCCTAGGCAAAGATGCATTCTGGCCCTTCTCTGGCATCCTGTGGGTTTTGGAATTGATAGGAAGAGTATCCCTGTGCCAATCTCAATGTTTTTTTAAGAGACATTGAAAACAGATGATTAGCCTGCTTTAGTAAAAATCTATGCTCCTCCTTTTGCACTGTTCACAAAGAAGAAGAAAGTTGCACTTCTCCACTTCTTCCTCTTTTGTCTTGACGCAGATTGGCGAGGGCCTCAATTTTCCACCCATTCTGAATCTAGAGAAAAAAAACACTGACTTATCCAAACAACTGGGAATGTCTTAAGCTGGTTCACACCACTTGCACAATGTGGGTAATGAGGTCACTGGAGTCAACTAAATAATTAGAATGGCTAATCTACTCTTGGATTTTGTAGAATGCTACCACTTCTCCTCAAACATCCTAGGATTTCACATTTATTATGTGTTTAAAACCAGTAATTTTTCCTAGGTCAGATGAAAAAAAGTACGAAATTCAACTTCTAGAGAATTAGATGTTGACAACTCTTTAACCACAAGCACTTGCTCACTAGTTTCAGCAGGTTTAAGCACCAAACCAAAAAGTCCCTGATGGAACAATCCCAATATATTGAGGCCCTTTACAGCTACATATATTTTGCCTTGGATTTGCCATCCCTTCAACTCTAACACATCTTTTATAGAGTCCTCCAAATCAATGTTCCTGCCTCCGTATGAAACTGGAGCTCTATCAGGGGGAAACAACTTCCTATCACCCCATGTTGTATGGAACAACTCGGACGTTATCATGGTTATTCGCGCACTCGAGTCTACCAACAGATGTAATGTTTTGTCCCCAACCAAGTCATCAATGAACGGATCGGCACACTTGTTGGGATTACCCATAACCACCTAATCTTCATTTCCCTACCCGCAAACCCTAGGAAATGTAAAAGTAAAAATTTCTTTCTTTCTGCTCTGGACCGTGATTCACCAATGTTTTACAAGGAAATTGTGTGATTCCCTGGTGATTCTAGAATCGGTGACAGTGGACTTACAGATTAGATTTCACACGCTTTATGAAAAACACATATATATATATATCCACAAGAAGTCCAAAAGGACGATATGGCGCACTCTTGGGAACAAATATGCTTTATTTTAAGTTGCAAGTAGACTTGTTTCATCTTGCGCCTTCCTCAATACTTGCCAGTACATAAAACAAATGCAGCACATGTAGTTTTTGATTTAGAGTTTGTACATACCTATTGGATAATTAGATATAGCAAGTGAAAAAGGTTTAGTACCATCCCACAACTGCTGAAATGTCTTTGGCAGACATTTATGCATGGTTTGTAATGTGTATGTCCCAATGGAAGCACCACATGCTGTGCCGATCGGTTGTGTGACATAGTGACACATGGCTAAACCACGCGTGTCTCTACTATGCAGCCCCAACAACGAATGCATCTTTACAGCGCATTCCTTTACCATGCATGCCTTTACCATGCAATTTCATGGCAAAGGCATGACTGGTAAAGGGATGTGTGGTAAAGATCACACCACAACCCCCCGCCCTGGGCCCTAAAACGACCCCGCCCCCCTGAGCCCTAAATACTACCCCAACCCCCCTGAGCCCTAAACACTACCCCGACTCCTTCCAAGCCCTAAAATTACCCCAACCCTTAAAAACTAGCCCCACTTACCTCACCACATCCTCTCCCAATCCTTCCTTTTGCTGGGCCCACCCATCCCAGCATCTAGACGTTGTTAAGGCAAATGCGTGGTTGAGCTTGCGGGGAAATGGCGTGCGTGGCTCTGCCCATGTTGTAAAGGCCGTTTACCATGCCGATCATCCTATTATCAGTCCCCAATGGCCATGATATTGATTTCACCTATAAAAGACGCACAGTATTGTGCTGCTCATACCTCAGTTCTCTCACACAAGGCCAAATTCATGCAGTCATTAATCCTCCACTTTACACTTGACATAAGCCTTCATGAACACTAAAGCTGCATTGTTTCAAAGATAGTCTTTCAAGTCAATACACGCCCCTCATCACAGCCGTACCTCATATATATTATATATATTTAGTGATGAAAAGTGATCAATGTAACATGCACTTATTAAGTTTAAAACATCACTATCTAAACACCTTAACTATATGTACTGAATAACTACTCAAGTGAGCCTATAGCATAAACTAAGGCTTTGCTGAAACAAATGATAAAATCCAAGAGGTGTGCGTGTCACCGTTGTGATGTAAAAGTGTAGCACTAGCTATGTTTTAACTGCCAACCTGGAAACGGTCTTCGTGTCATCGTGCTTTGACATGCTTTCAATATGAATGGTATGCGTATCACAGTTGAGTTGCAAAGTATTGGAGAAACCGTACTTTAACTACGAAATAGAAGAAAGGTGCGCGTGTCACCATGCTGCGAGACGCTGTCAAGTTAAACGGTGTGTGTGTCACCATGTTTTAACACCCTATTGTTTAAAGGTACAGTGCCAATATCACAGTGCATAGAGTTGTGTGTGTAACTGTTCCTCGACACACCTTAAATATAGGTAAAACCAAAGGACTTTGTGTTTCTCTTTCTCTGACTCCGGCATTACTCGACAGTCAGAGTTGACAGGTTTAAAGTGCTGCCCTTAAAAGCTTAGGCTGTCATAAGCATGCGTGGCAAAAGAAAAACTTGGCGAAGCACGGTGCAGGCATTTAGAAAGTCATGCTCTCACTTTGCCTGATCCTAAAATGGCGGTGTTAGGAAATGTAAAGCTGTAAATGACGTTAAAGGCACCAGAAAGGAGGGGTTAGAAAAGTCCGACCTGGCCAATATTATTAGGTTTAATCTGTGCTCTGCCTCTTTCTCCACCCCTCAAACAACCGCCTACCATCGAAGTGCAGAATAGTAAACACGCACCTGCGCAGTGCGTCAAACGAAGAGCGCGCTCCTCTTGCAGCTTCATATACGCCATCAACCAAACCGAGCACAATACTCCTCACCTCATGAAAATGTCAAAACACCTCCAAATACACCGTCAATAACTGCCGCTACCAAACTGCGGCCGGGAGATGACAGCCATACGATGGTGAGATGATGCGTGGGTACTTTGCAGTGGCTCAAAATCAATCAGCTTGTCACAGAAATATGTTGTAGACATACGATTAAGACCCCCAGGTAAGTTGTGAGAAAGTTACCCTATTTTCACAAGTAAACGCAATGAGCACCCACAGTGTAGTTGCCTCAGGAGTATCTCCAACTGCAATGGTGGAATGCTCCTGATGTGACCACAGCAGCAGAACTCTCAGGGTGACCATTCCATTGCCTCATAACCTTGAGATCCAATGACCACATAACACATAGCAGACCATAACAGCCTACTACACATTCCATAGGGATTTCCTTGATGGTGATCAATCTAGTATCCTCATCTAAGTGGACAAGGCTGAGCTGAGTGACCCAATGCCCTATGTGTGATTTACACCTTCAAATACCTGCCTTTGACTTGGATACATGAACATTGCTCCCGAGATAACCAGCAAGTTGACAACTTTGGTCTGGTTTTGAAATATCGAGGAGGGAATATCGAGGTCACATAATATCATGATCAGAATATCAAAGACCAAACTACTGACAGGTAAGTATATATACTCTGCCATCAACCTCTGCTTCCAAGCAAACAAGGCAGAAATCGCAAATTGTCTTGTTCTGCAATTACATTATATAGTGCTTACTACGCATGTGAAGGGTAATACGCGCAAAATAAATGCTAAAAAAGGAAGAAAGAAGTTTTTGCTTTTTAAATATAGTGATCATCGGCAGTCCAGACTTTTCTGCCAATAGCATCTTTCATGGGAGTGGAGGGTGGGGGAGGGGAGTGGCGGGGGTTTAGGTTTTGGTTCTAAAAATGCCAAGTACTGACTAAAACATAAGAACATGCAAAATGATGTTGGCAAAATAGGGGTGGTGTTGGAAAGATATCCTGTAGTAATCCTCAGGAAGAAACAAGCAGGAAACTGGTATTCATGAATCCGTCTTTATTTGTAGTGGACGTCCGTCCAGTTTCAGGTCAAGTTCATAATGCCTATTACCACAAAATTAACGGATAACCCCAACCACCAACATTCGTGAAGCAACATTCTCTAATCACAAGAAAGCCACGAGCATTGGCACGAGTGCCATGCTCATGACTACCTCGTGGAACACAATAAGAGCGCACGGGAAGAACCCGCGTGCACCCGACACACCTGCCCCCTTAAAAAAAAAAAAAAATACCTTAACTCATAACATAGTCACAAAATCTCACAGGAAGGTGGTGAACCCTTGCACACTTGGAAGGAGCATTAGTGTCACTGGGAAGTGAAGTGTTCGGACTCACAGTAGTATCTTGTTCTCTAACATCTAGAAAAACATTGGAGGCAGAATCCTCCAAACAGCCTTTACTACCTTTAAACAGAGAAATCCTGTTTAAATTCCAAACGCTACCGCCATCCACCCTAACAGCATTTTTGAAGACTTCGACAACTCTTTTAGGTGATGACCAAATCGGAAAACCCTTGGAGACGCCCTCTTTTTTTTTAATGCGCACAAGATATCCAATCTTAATTGCATGTTTACTCGCAGTCCCGAGTCTCCTTCTCATGTCTTGTTTCATTTTCTCCTTATAAGCCTCAACTCTGAGTCGGACCTTTTCATAGTCAACATTGGTAAACTGACTAGTCTTACATATACTCTTCTTCAACCACCAAGGAGCCAACCTGGTACTAGGTTTGCGTCCTCTCAAAAGTTCAAACGGACTGACAAGGGTTACAGAATTAGGAGAAGTTCTGTATGCCAACAACATGGATTGTAAAGCGTTACGCCAATTCAAACCTCCTTTCACTGACAATTGGATAGCTTCTTTTACCATGCGATTAAATCTCTCAACCTGGCCATTAGCCTCAGGATGGAATATTGCAATTCTTTTGTGTGTAATACCACATTTCTCAAAGAAACACTCCATTTCTTTGCTGATAAACTGTGGCCCATTGTCGGTGACAACCTCTTGAGGAATGCCTTCCCTGCAAAAAACCTCGTCCAAAAACTCAATAACTTTCTCTGAAGTAACATCCCTTACCATCCTAACTTCAGGCCACTTAGAGTAGTAATCAATTAACACAATGCCAAAAGCTTCTTGTTTGGGCAAAACGGCGAAAGGTCCAATTATGTCTAGGCCTAGTTTCCGCCATGGAGCTGCAGGAAAATCAACAGGGTGAGGTTCAGGTCGCAGGGCTACAGCAGACTTGTCACTGGAGGAACAATTGGCACAAGCTCTCACAAAATGTTCAACACACATGTCAATACCTGGGCACCAAAAGGATTCTCTAACACGTCTTCTAGTGCAAGAAATGCCTAAGTGTCCATCATGAGCTAACGTCACAACAGTGTTTCTTAAAGCATGGGGAGGAACAAATTTATCACCTCTTACAACAATGTTGTTCTCAATTGCCAACTCATCCTTAACCTTAAAATAACTCATCATGTCACCAGACAATTTCCTTTCTTCGGGCCACCCTTGTAAAATATACTCTTTCACCTTGTTTAACTCCATATCTTTATCCATTTCGTGTGACCATACAACCTCTTGAAGACTGGCTTGTTCACCACAAACTGAATTGACATCACACGGGGTGAAAGCAACTTCACAATCTTCTCCAGCTCAGAAACAGGGGTGGGGGGGGAAACCTAGACATGCATTCGGCATGTACATTTACTTTACCTTTTACATATTCTAATTGATATTGAAAACTTTGCAACCTGGAAGCTAATCTTGCCAAACGCGTGGACATGATGCGTCCACCACCCGGTGCCATCATATATACGAGAGGTTTGTGGTCAGTTTTGATAGTAAATTTGGTGCCCCATAGAAATGTCCTAAAATGTTCAGCATCCCAAACACAGGCTAGGAGTTCCCTCTCTGTGACGGAGTAATGCTTCTCTGCATCTCTCAAAGCTCTAGATGTGTAGGCCACAATCCATTCTCTTCCATTGTCCCTTTGGATCAGTACTCCCCCCAAACCGGTACTGCTGGCATCAACCATAACAATACACATTTTCCCAGACACAAAGGGGCATATTTACGTTCCCTGGCGCATCCCTGCATATCAGCAGGGATGCGCCAGAAAATGCGTCACGCAAGTTTACCCTTGCGCCACGTCCGATGCGCCGCATTTTCAATGCGGCGCATCGTGCGCAGGGATAAGCAGATGCGTGACGCATCTGCCGGCGGAAGGTTGGCGCAGTGCTGAAGTTGTGTCGCAAGCGCGGCGCAGCTCCAGCACTGTTCCAACCTTCCTATCCCTAACATGGTGCGTCAATCCTTACGCCTGCTTGAAGCAGGCGTAAGGATTTGACGCACCAGCGCTCGAGAAAAGTGACTGCGTGAAATCTTGTAGATTTCACTACGTCACTTTTCCGAGGCGTTCCTGCGCCGGAACGCCCCCTGCGCTGGTACGCCCACATGAAACCTGACGCAGGTTTCATGTGGTGCAGGGTTTACTACGTGACGCATCTCCCTAGATGCGTCACGTTGTAATATAGCGCAACGCGGCGCATGGTTTGCATCGCCGCTGCGTCACATGCGTGACGCAACGGTGGCGCAAAAGTGGCGCAAGGGGCTTGTAAATATGCCCCAAAAGGTTTTAGACAAGGAGCATTCACAATACATTTTTTCAAAGTACTGAATGCAATTGACATATCATTAGTCCAAACAAATTTCGCATTTTTCTTAAGAAGGCACCTGAATGGATCTACTTTTGAGGCATATTTAGGAATAAATTTAGCGTAAAATTCAGTAAGACCAAGGAAAGCCACAAGTTGTTCCTTAGAGGTGGGAATAACAGCTTTGGTGATATTTCTTACGTGATTGCGTTTGGGTTTAATGCCCAAACCACTAATGGTGTGTCTCAAGTATTCCACTTCAGTTGCCTTAAATTTGCACTTGTCAGGACGAAGGGTAAGACCCTTATTAGACAATGCAGTAAACACTTGTTTTAAATTCTTGTCATGTTCGTCCACATTCTTACCATAAACAAGTATACCATCTTGAAAAGCAATTGCACCTGACAACCCCTCCAGAGTCTCTTTCATCAAGCTCTGAAAAACTGAGGCTGCACTAGCAAGGCCAAACGGCATTCGACAATATCTGAAAAGCCCTTCAGGTGTTATGAAAGCAGTGGGGTTTTTGGATTCCTTGCCAAGACAACCTGATGGTAAGCACTGGCCAAATCAATACAGGAAAACACTTGTGCAGCAGCTAATGTGGACACCATCTCGTGCAGATTAGGTAATGGATGGGCATCTATCCAAATCGCATTATTTAGACTGCGTAAATCTACACAAAGACGGAGTTCGCCTGAAGATTTAACCGAAATCACAACCGGAGAAACCCACGGTAAAGATTCAATAGGTTCAATAATGTTTTTGTCACATAGATCCTTGAGCATATCTTTGAGTTTGCTTCTATAGGAGAGAGGGACATTTCTTACTCTGTGACGGACAGGTACAACATTGTCATGGAGTTTGATAGTGTGTTTAAGACCTTGGTATTCTCCCAATTTCCCACTGAAAACAGTTGGGAATTGTGTTTTCAATTCTGAAATATAATTAGAATTGCTATTGTCAATGGCATTTAAGGATTCTACTACATAAACAGGCGGATTAGCTCTAGGATCAAGTCTAATTCCCATTTGTTCTTGGTGGGGTCACCCAAGAAGTGATTGCCCTGACTTCGCAACATACACTTTTCCAAATGTGTGACGTCCTAAAAATTCCAAATTGGCCCAAAGGTACCCGACTAAGTCAATTTTGTGCCCAGTGTAACCTCCAGGTGTGACATCAGGAGCAATCAGTGTCTTATTAGGCCATTTGTGGTTTACAACATCTAGAGCAACAATAGTATACCATGCACACAAATCTACTAGGAATTGCAATTTAACACCATCAATAGAAATCTCACAAGAGGGAAATTTGCTGACTCCCTCACTCCCACAAATGTTGATGACAGTATTAATATCATTGTCATGACTATCGTGGATACTATCACATCATCTGCACCTTGAATCATGTTAACTCTCCCAAATATTGACCTGCAAACTTTGCTGAAGTGACCTTTCTTGCCACATTTTTAACATGTTTTGTCGATAGCTGGACACAATTTGAATTAGCTATATGTCCATTACTTCCACACCTATAACAAACAAAGGAACCCTTCTTGTTTTCGCTCCTCGCCCCTTTAAATCTTCCATCAGTTCTAAAATTGTTTCCAAACATTTGTGACATTGGCTTATCAGTATCTTTAGGGACGCTAAATACATCACTTTTTCCTTGCCTCTTATCTCTTTAACAACTTTTCAGAGTGTTCAATGGATTTGGCACTATCAATGGCAGCATTTAAGGACATATCAGAAGTGGTCCATAGCCTTTCTTGAACTTTTTTGTTATTGGTTCTCATCAATATTTGATCCCTAAGAACTTGTTCATAAGAAATGTGCTCGAAATCACGTTACTGCAAGAGATCTATGGGCTGAAACAAAATCTTCAATGAATCCATCAACAAGTTGCTTCCTGGAGTAGAAAATAAATCTTTCCATAACAATATTTTTCTTTTTACCATACCTTTGATTAAGTTGTAATGATGCATACTCATATACATTAGTATTTCCAGGATTCGCTAAAGCAGGTAAATTTTTAAATTCTCTTAAGCCTATTCCACCTAAACAATGTTTCAACAATACCAATTTTCTTTCAGGTTCACATTCCTCCCCCAACATAAGCCAGAAAGACTGGTTCCCATATTTCCCAGTCCATTATTGGTTCACCAGCCGTCGTCAAGAAAGAAGGAGGTGGTACGATGCCTGACACAGTTAAGCAAATACACCAAAAACCAAATCGGAAGATGGAAACAAAACAAACCAAAATTTTTTTTTTAGTAATGTAAATAAACAGGCTAAAATAACAAAAGTAGTCACTGTGGTCGTTTAACGATGTAGAAGAAATGTGTGCATATCACAGGGTGAAGTGTATGCAGACGATTTTCCAGTTCCCACGATAAAAAAAACTGCCTCTGGAGATAGCTGCTGGCTTGCTGAAGTAAATCCAAGATGGCCACCATAAAAGGTCACGGACGTGACCTCAAGCGTCGTGACGTCAGACAAGGATGTAGAATCACGAAGAACCCGCGTGCGCCGGACCGCCGTGAATGGAGCAGCGCGATTCAAAGTTGAAGGGTGCCTGGCAACAGATACCATGAAATTTAACATTAAGCTTGACAATCTTTGCGCGTAGGAAAACGCAAAAATCAAGAAGAATGCAGCACAGTAGGCACACCAATGGTTAGGATGAACACACGAAGGGGTAGAAACCAAATGGCAATTGCCAGCAAGCACTAAGCACAGTGGTGTGACCACGATGTCACCAAAATAAGGAAGAAAACGTAGAATGTACAAGCCGGATAGGTAGACTCCGGTCCAGTCCTCCTCAGCATGCACCTGTAGAAAAATAATTTTTTTCTTCCCAGTTGGTAGTAAAGCACAAAAAAAAAAAAATTTGATGATGAAAATAATCCAACTGATGGGTAGCTCCGTGCCCGCTCGTCGCCAGTGTTGGAAAGATATCCGGTAGTAATCCTCAGGAAGAAACAAGCAGGAAACTGGTATTCATGAATCCGTCTTTATTTGTAGTGGACGTCCGTCCAGTTTCAGGTCAAGTTCATAATGCCTATTACCACAAAATTAACGGATAACCCCAACCACCAACATTCAAGAAGCAACATTCTCTAATCACGAGAAAGCCACGAGCATTGGCACGAGTGCCATGCTTGTGACTACCTCGCAGAACACAATAAGAGCGCGCGGGAAGAACCCGCGTGCACCCGACAGGTGGAGTGGGTGGATAGCAAAGATAGTCAGTGGGTAGCAGTCCCAATTCTCTGAGGCTTGACATTAGAACCAGCAAGCCATGATTACCAACGAGGAACCAGATGGCGCAGCAAAGGCAGGATTGAAAACAGGAAGACCCACATCAGTACCTCTCCCAGCTACTTGATAGGTCTGGAAGCACAAACCTAAAGGAAGCTGGGATAGTGCTAGGGATCATGCCCCTGCTGCACTGTGTGGCTTTTCATTGACTTCAGGGATGCACTGATGTGCACACTGACAGCCCCAATTTAGAAGATATACTCTGCTGCTTGAGGCATGTGCAATATGTCTGCTAAATAGAATGGATTGTACCTGTGTGAGGGGATTGAAGTTGAACTACGCCCCTTACATTTGCAATCCAGACATCCATGTGCACAGTGTTTTATTCTGAAACAGCACTCTGTAGCTGGATCATGCCTCAGCCCCCTCAAGCCCCTCCTCCTCCTTCTGTCATCAAGAGCCTTGAGAGGAGGCAGAGAGGTCTGACCTGCGCACTGGAAGCGTTCATGAAAACACAAAACTTGTGTCTTCATGACCCCTGCTAAATTAATAAATGCACAGGGGCCTCACAGGAGGCAGGGGACTCTGCTCAGAAACCCTGATAAGGAGCCGCTGCTGACTGGCATCAAAATGGTGGATTCACAATGATGTCATGTCACACAGTTACTCTTACAGGACATTTGAATGTGGCGGTGCAGTGAAGCACCTCACTGTGCTCATCTGCCTCAAACTTGCTCTTTCACCCAGTTTGGTAGGGCTGGAAATGCGTACCACAGCAGGGACAAATATGCGATGCTACTGGGTTCTGACCTCTCACTGTCTACTTCCCAGAAGGTCCTTGCATGCCTTTTACCCTTTGCGATTGGTAGACAAACATTTAATAGACTGAAGTGGCAGATCAGAATGACACTGGACAGACAGCACCTGGCACTTCTCCTACCAAAGCTTTCTGCCACACCAGCATTTTCTCAACCTGCCCCTTCCCACTTCTACATTTCACCTTTGTCTCGTTTTATATTTAACATTGTCTCCTTGTCTCAGCCTGATCTTCCCTGCCCTTTTTAAATTTCCTCACTACAAATGTAGACCAAAAGGACATACCAAAAGGACATAAAAGCAATGAACATCAAGAAGAGGTTCACAACAAAGTGTACTCCGGGAAGGAGAAGTGTGTATCATTAAGAGAGGATAAGAAAACAAGGTAAATAAAGATCAGCAGTGCAACTGTGGGACAAAGTACCAAGTGTCCAAACTCTTGAAGGGCAAAGTATGGTTCAAAAGGGTGAAGTCTGCTCGGTGTCAAGAAGCTCATTTTAGTGCCTATTTTATTAAGGAGAGGAAGTTAGTTGTTCCTCCGGTGACATAAGCAAGTTCTGGCACAAAGAAAAATAGGTTCTTGTGCATACAGAGACAGTAGAGCTCTGCTACAAACAGACCTCACCATCTTGTAGAGCTGAACACACTCCTTTGCAGATAGAGCTGAGTTGCAGCACAGATGCATCCAAGTCCCTGCATACTTAGGGGTCGAACCCGATTCGGGCCGGAAAAAGCACCGACCGACTCGGAGCCGGAAAAATTACCGACCGACACGTACCAGTGGCGCCCGACACGCCAAGTACGATGCAAGCCGCGATAAATCCGACCGACACGTCAGGAAACCAAGCCGACCGACCGAGCCGCTCGGAAAATAGCAATCCGGCCGGAAAAACACGCTAATCCAACCGACCGACACGCACCCGGAACAAATCCGACCGAATCGTACCCGCCAACTCCAAACCGCAAAGTACGATGCAAGGCGCGAAAAACACGACCGAGTCGGACGGAGGACAAGCCGTACGACCGACACGCATACAAAACCGAGCCGAAGCAACACAATACACCGCGACCGACGCGTACGCAGCATACAAAACTGCACAAACACAGCGTGAGCGAAACGGAAAACACCGTACGAGACCAATGCAGGGTCCGACTCGGTCACAAGAACGTTTCCAACATACACAAACAGCACAAAGGAAAAATCAACCAAAAAAGGCCAAACAAGCAATTACCAAGCCAATAAATACTGGGGGGTGGGGACAGAGAACAAAGACACACCCACAACTCCACCTATATAAAGGACACAAATCACAACCATGAGCCTTTGCAAATGCCATTCCACTGCCAGCACCCAAGAGAAAGCAACCACACACCCACAGCTCATCCCTCACACAAGCCACACACCATCAGCACACCAACAAATACCTACCTCACATACACCCAGCAAAACACACACTCACACACCCTCACCTGCACACCAACACACACATCACTCACCATCACCACCCATCACCATGCCCCCCAAGAAGAATCACAAGTTCCTAGATTGTGAATTGGAAGTCCTGGTAGACGAGATCCTCAGGGTAGAGCCACAGCTGTTTGGCACATTGGTCCAACAGACCCCCATGTCGCAGAAAACCAAGATGTGGGAGAGGATCATCAGCAGGGTGAACGCCCAATCACCATGTCGGCGCACAAAGACCGACATCCAGAACAGGTGGTATGACGTGCGCAGGAGGGTACGGAAACTGCTGAAGCAAGACTACATCAACAGCCAACACACCGGCAGTGGCCCTCCTGCCAAGCCAATATACCTCAGGCCCTGGGAGGAGAAGGTGCGAGCCATCCTACCGCCAGTGAGCATATATGGACTAGAGGACATCCCAGAGCCTGGTGAGTACACAACAAATGTACACAATATACTGCCACAAAACACACACACATCACTGTCAAGGGGAGAGTCAAACCATGCACTCATAGCAATAACACAGCAACCAGAACAGAATCATCCCAAAATGTGTATGTCAGTCAGAGAAACACAACACATGCCATCAAAAAAGTCACATCCAACCGTGCCAACACATGTACAAACACAACCACAACTACAGCTAGGCAGTGGCACAAATAGAACTAACAAACACATCCACACATGTAGCCACCACAACAACACCAACACACAGTGAAGACCACTCAAAGGAAGGAATTCTGTGTATGCTGGCCAAGTCAGTGTAGCCAATAGCATCATGGGAGTCGCAGTCACACATATTGCCCCCCCCACAACTGTCCCATCAACACCACCCTGAACCATGCTCACATCACAGGGAGTGGAGAAGGACTCACAAGATGGCTGACACTGGCTACTGCTGTGGGGAGCACAAGGCCCTGCTGGCAACTGTGCACCAACAAACAGCAGGACACCACTGACTGACATCCTGAGAGACAACTTACACTCCCTGCAATGCAAGCACGTTCCATGGTGGGATATCTGGCTGGCTGGCTGGGTGGGAAGGGGGACTTGCAGCACTGACTATAGTCACCAGCACCTCCCCTCACCCCCCCAACACAAACTCCACAGTACCCACCTGGTAGAATGCAATGCCCTCCATCCTAACACAAGATCCCACAAAGCACCACCACCCTGGGTTATGTTGTGTGAAGCACAGGGACACTCTTGGGACTCTTAGCCAAACAACTGCCAGGACAACACTCCCAGCCATCCTGTCAGCACAGCCAGCCCACCCCACAGGGAAGCAGAGTCAAAGGAAGGAAGCATGGGCATGCTGGGAAGGGGGTGGAGGCAATAGCATGATGGGAGTCGTAGTCACAGACATAGCTCACCCCCACAACTGTCCCATCAACACCACCCTGAACCATGCTCACATCACAGGGAGTGGAGAAGGACTCACAAGATGGCTGACACTGGCTACTGCTGTGGGGAGCACAAGGCCCTGCTGCCAACTGTGCACCAACAAACAGCAGGACACCACTGACTGACATCCTGAGAGACAACTTACACTCCCTGCAATGCAAGCACGTTCCATGGTGGGATATCTGGCTGGCTGGCTGGGTGGGAAGGGGGACTTGCAGCACTGACTATAGTCACCAGCACCTCCCCTCACCCCCCCCCAACACAAACTCCACAGTACCCACCTGGTAGAATGCAATGCCCTCCATCCTAACACAAGATCCCACAAAGCACCACCACCCTGGGTTATGTTGTGTGAAGCACAGGGACACTCTTGGGACTCTTAGCCAAACAACTGCCAGGACAACACTCCCAGCCATCCTGTCAGCACAGCCAGCCCACCCCACAGGGAAGCAGAGTCAAAAGGAAGGAAGCATGGGCATGCTGGGAAGGGGGTGGAGGCAATAGCATGATGGGAGTCGTAGTCACAGACATAGCTCACCCCCACAACTGTCCCATCAACACCACCCTGAACCATGCTCACATCACAGGGAGTGGAGAAGGACTCACAAGATGGCTGACACTGGCTACTGCTGTGGGGAGCACAAGGCCCTGCTGCCAACTGTGCACCAACAAACAGCAGGACACCACTGACTGACATCCTGAGAGACAACTTACACTCCCTGCAATGCAAGCACGTTCCATGGTGGGATATCTGGCTGGCTGGCTGGGTGGGAAGGGGGACTTGCAGCACTGACTATAGTCACCAGCACCTCCCCTCACCCCCCCAACACAAACTCCACAGTACCCACCTGGTAGAATGCAATGCCCTCCATCCTAACACAAGATCCCACAAAGCACCACCACCCTGGGTTATGTTGTGTGAAGCACAGGGACACTCTTGGGACTCTTAGCCAAACAACTGCCAGGACAACACTCCCAGCCATCCTGTCAGCACAGCCAGCCCACCCCACAGGGAAGCAGAGTCAAAAGGAAGGAAGCATGGGCATGCTGGGAAGGGGGTGGAGGCAATAGCATGATGGGAGTGGTAGTCACAGATATTGGTCACCCCCACAACTGTCCCATCAACACCACCCTGAACCATGCTCACATCACAGGGAGTGGAGAAGGACTCACAAGATGGCTGACACTGGCTACTGCTGTGGGGAGCACAAGGCCCTGCTGGCAACTGTGCACCAACAAACAGCAGGACACCACTGACTGACATCCTGAGAGACAACTTCCACTCCCTGCAATGCAAGCACGTTCCATGGTGGGATATCTGGCTGGCTGGCTGGGTGGGAAGGGGGACTTGCAGCACTGACTATAGTCACCAGCACCTCCCCTCACCCCCCCCCAACACAAACTCCACAGTACCCACCTGGTAGAATGCAATGCCCTCCATCCTAACACAAGATCCCACAAAGCACCACCACCCTGGGTTATGTTGTGTGAAGCACAGGGACACTCTTGGGACTCTTAGCCAAACAACTGCCAGGACAACACTCCCAGCCATCCTGTCAGCACAGCCAGCCCACCCCACAGGGAAGCAGAGTCAAAAGGAAGGAAGCATGGGCATGCTGGGAAGGGGGTGGAGGCAATAGCATGATGGGAGTCGTAGTCACAGACATAGCTCACCCCCACAACTGTCCCATCAACACCACCCTGAACCATGCTCACATCACAGGGAGTGGAGAAGGACTCACAAGATGGCTGACACTGGCTACTGCTGTGGGGAGCACAAGGCCCTGCTGCCAACTGTGCACCAACAAACAGCAGGACACCACTGACTGACATCCTGAGAGACAACTTACACTCCCTGTAATGCAAGCACGTTCCATGGTGGGATATCTGGCTGGCTGGCTGGGTGGGAAGGGGGACTTGCAGCACTGACTATAGTCACCAGCACCTCCCCTCACCCCCCCAACACAAACTCCACAGTACCCACCTGGTAGAATGCAATGCCCTCCATCCTAACACAAGATCCCACAAAGCACCACCACCCTGGGTTATGTTGTGTGAAGCACAGGGACACTCTTGGGACTCTTAGCCAAACAACTGCCAGGACAACACTCCCAGCCATCCTGTCAGCACAGCCAGCCCACCCCACAGGGAAGCAGAGTCAAAAGGAAGGAAGCATGGGCATGCTGGGAAGGGGGGTGGAGGCAATAGCATGATGGGAGTGGTAGTCACAGATATTGGTCACCCCCACAACTGTCCCATCAACACCACCCTGAACCATGCTCACATCACAGGGAGTGGAGAAGGACTCACAAGATGGCTGACACTGGCTACTGCTGTGGGGAGCACAAGGCCCTGCTGGCAACTGTGCACCAACAAACAGCAGGACACCACTGACTGACATCCTGAGAGACAACTTCCACTCCCTGCAATGCAAGCACGTTCCATGGTGGGATAACTGACTGGGTGGGTGGGTGGGTGGGAAGGAGGTCTGGCTGTCAACCAAACACAATCAATGCAGACCATGTTCACACCCCAGAGAATACATAGAAATGCCCAAATAATGCAGGACAATGTGCCACACCAATATCAACCCCTGACTGTGACGACTTAGGACAATACAATGTACAGGCCCGCACCCCGAGGCACAGTCACAACTGTCAGGTGTGTCAACCACTGATGCCTGCAGAAACATGAAATACATTGTTTGTGTCTCCCAAAAACAGGTGATGATAGGGACACAGCAGCAGACGCTGAGGAGTCCCAGTCCCAGGCTCAAGAGGATGCCGAGCTCACTGGCGTCGTACAGCCTCTGTCCTCCTCGGACGATGAACAACCTGGCACATCCGGTGCAAGTCAACTTGCTGCACCAGCAGGACCACCAGCTGCAGCACCAGCAGGTCCACCAGCTGCACCCCCTGCACCCACCCCTCCAACGACTGTCACCACGAATACCATCCCTGCCGACATGGACAGAATAAGGAACAACACCAGCGCAGTGACCCTGGACCAACCTGGGGCCATGGACACCACCACCACCACCACCCCCAAGGTGGACCAGGGTTATCTGTGCGTGCAACTGCACACACTGCACATGTCAGCAGGGGTGGTGGGAGGGTGGGAGACAGAGGTCGCTGCTTGCAGACGTTGCTGGTGTGCATGAAGGCCCACAACTGGTACGCATAGCTGATGCGTACCAGTCCAGCACCGGAGAGCTCAGCCAGGTAGTGGGGCTCCTCAGAGACATCAAACAGCAGCAGGCTGCCCATCATGCCCGCTTGGACTCCCACATGTCCCACGTGGAGTCACACATGTCACGTGTGGACTCCCACATGTCCCGCGTGGAGTCCAAGTGGGATGTACTACATGAGATGACGGCGGTGCACAGGGACATTTTACAATGCCTCCGCCAGATGAACAGCAACCAGTCCACACCTCCCTGTGTGCCAACAACATCTGGTACCGAACAAACTGCAACTGCCACAGGGAGGGAGGAGGACTCTGGCGGAGAGTCCCCTGCACCGCAGCAGCCTGCACTTGAGGGCCCCCCCCAAGAAGAGGGGTCGTCCGAGGAGGGGAAAGTGAGAGGCTGATGGCCAAGCGCAACTCCCAGGAAGCCTGAACCTGTTCTGGATTTTCGCCTTTGTGCACAGACTGTTCACCCTGTTGATGGCAACACTACTCCCACACATTGCATGGGGAGTACAAGTTGGAACAATGTGTCAGACAACTGTGGCCCCGATACTGGGGATCCTGTCTACCTGGACTTTCAATTCACCTAGGAACTTGGGATTGCAAGATTCATGTACAGCACAATCCATCCTATGCACTATTAACACAGATGTATCACAATAAACACACTAATACACCATACTTGCCTCTGTCGTGATTCCAACGTGGGTGCTGTTATGGGGATGATGAACTGCAAAATTACACTGTGTATGCGAACTGCAACAGCAAGGACAACACAGGCATGTGAGTACAGGCAACGTGACACATATGAGGGAGACACACCACCAGGGCTACACAACACATACACACCTAGGCCATCTGACTCATTGCCTACACTGATGTTGCCAGGGAAGACGGTGCAATGCACAGACACCACACCCATTCCCAGTTGTAGTCAAGTAGCCCACAGGTGCAGTAAGCAAATGGCAGTCAAATGTGTGACCACAGACAACGCACATCACTAAGTGAAGCACAGGTTTATTACACAGTAGCAACATGCCGTAACCACTACAGATGCAAGGTAACCCCACCTGGTAGCGGGCACACAGTCAACAACTGTAGACGGAAGGAAGTCCATGGGTGTGGCGCACATCACCTGTAGGGACACAACAGCTACCAGCCTGGATGTGCAATCACATCGTCGGTGGACACAGTTGAGCAAACGAATCTGAAAGTACCCTGTGAAGGACAGAAATGACACACAGTCAAAAGCAATGCAGTACAGGACAGATCAGCAAAACTCATGCACAATACATGTTACAAGATACCCACCCAGAACCAAGTTAGCATGTCAACACTGTTGGGGAGTACAGCCCACCTGTCACCACACATCGCAACACACATCCTGTCAAGTAGCCCATGGACACACTCCAACAGCACCAGAGCACCACCCACACATCATGCCAACTCACATCATTGACATGACACCTCAGGATACTCACATTCAGCTAAAGAAGTTGGTGATGAGCTGTGTGCGGACATCACCATCACCATCATCATCATCATCATCATCGTCACTGGCATCGTGGTCCAGGCCAGGATCCTCCACAGGTGGCGGATGTTGGTCATCGTCATCCTGGATGAGAGGCAACTCCTTCCGCACTGCCAGGTTGTGGAGCATGCAGCAGACGATGATAATCTTGCACACTTTCGCAGGGGCATATGGGAGGGACCCTCCGGTCTTGTCCAGGCAGCGGAAGCGGCTCTTCAGGAGACCAAAGGTCCGCTCAATCACTCTCCTGGTCCGACCATGTGCCTCATTGTAGCGCATCTGGGCAGGTGTCACAGGGTTCCTGAGGGGTGTCAGCAACCACGGCATGTTGGGGTATCCCGAGTCACCTACGGACAGACAAGTGCACATCAGCTGACTTGGAAAAGTGGGCGGAATACTACAGATCAGATCACACACAATGGCACAAAGTCAGTACACACCGACAAGCCAGGCACGCTGGTTCTGCATCTGTGCCATCAACCTGGGGATGCGACTACTCCTCATCACAAAGGCATCGTGTGCTGAACCAGGGAAACAGGCACACACGTGTGTGATGGTCATGTCTGCAAGACACACCACCAGTGCATTGACCGAGTGGTAGTGCTTGCGGTTCCTGTAGGCCTGCTCCTGGGCCTGTGGTGGTACCAAAGCCACATGTGTCCCATCAATGGAGCCAATGACATGCGGCATCCTCCCCAGGGCATAAAAGTCACTCTTCACGTCAGTGAGTCGTCGCAGTCTAGGGAAATATATGTACCGGTTCAGGAAGAGCAACATTGCCGCCAAGAAATCGCGGAGCACACGGCTGAACATGGTCTGTGACATCCCACCAGCAGACGCCACAGTATGTTGGAAGGTACCGGTGGCAAAGAAGTGTAGGGCTGCCATCACCTTCACCTTGGGGGTCAGCGCTGTAGGATACGGCCGGCCAGGCTGCAAATGTGGGGACAACTGCACTGCCAAATCCTCAATCAGCTGCCTGGTGAAGCGGTACCGTCGGATGCTGTCCCGTTCCACCATCGTTGCCAGGTCTGGGAATGGCCGATGGACAGCAGGAGCCCTGCAGTGCAGAGGAGAAGTAAGCAAGATCGTCAGTCACCCCACATATGCGGCATTGAACACACTCAAGTTCCCAACATACATCATCATGAGGCACAACTACATGAAGTGTGCAGTACCGGAACGACATGTATGGTACATACATGGCCAACATCTGTCAACACGGTCCTACAGGTGGCATCAATTTGTCCCAGGTTGGCCCATTGGATATCATGATGCTGTGTCAAAGTCACCCCCCAGTGACATGTGAGGACAGATGTGCCCCAGGCACCACAGCTCAACGACAGGCACATTCCCAGGGACCCTGTAATGCCACATGGACACTGGCATCACCTGGAGTATCATGTGTACACCACAGCAAAACAAACATGACCCCCACAGGTAGTGGCCACACTTGCCATGGCAGGAGAGCCATGGACGTCTGTGACACACATGCACAACATCAGAGTCCATGCACACACAACGTGGATGTGGAGACTGTCTCCCATTGTGCACATGAAATCAGAGACATTGTAAACACTACATGCACAAAGACTGTGGAGGGCCATCACTATTGTGCCACTGGGACACCCTGGCTCAAACATACCGTCCCACATGGGACTCACGGGGTATGTGACATGACATACACAAACACCACTGTGAAATGTGACCATGACACATGCACAGATATGAACAGTTGCACATCACAGTGGTCACGTACACGTAACACCCAGGATCCTGTCCCCATGAACACGTGCACAGCCTGGGGGTGGCTGCCCACAGGTGACACCCACAGGACAACATGTACACCAACATACACACAATAGGAAATGCAGCCTTACATGCCTTATGATAAGGTTTGGACAGGCTGTCGTGATGTAGGTGTGCCCCTCACTCCCTGGGAGCTATCTGTGGCTGGCATATGTCCATCTGAGACAGGCATGCTGACCTATGCCAGTCACATATACAGTGATGCGTTGAACAGCAATGGACCGATCGGTGCCTCCGGCCGGCCCATTGCTTTCAATGTGTGCGGGTACGCGTTGTACCCCTGTGCGCGTTGAACTGCAATGGACCGATCGGTGCCTCCGGCCGGCCCATTGCTATCAATGTGTGCGGGTACGCGTTGTACCCCTGTGCGCGTTGAACAGCAATGGACCGATCGGTGCCTCCGGCCGGCCCATTGCTTTCAATGTGTGCGGGTACGCGTTGTACCCCTGTGCGCGTTGAACTGCAATGGACCGATCGGTGCCTCCGGCCGGCCCATTGCTTTCAATGTGTGCGGGTACGCGTTGTACCCCTGTGCGCGTTGAACAGCAATGGACCGATCGGTGCCTCCGGCCGGCCCATTGCTTTCAATGTGTGTGGGTACGCGTTGTACCCCTGTGCGCGTTGTACCTCAATGGACCGATCGGTGCGCACCCATTGACAATGGGCTTGCCTGGCAACGGACGCGTTTTCGAATTTCGAACGAGTCGGTTGCTGGAAAATCAGTTGGTCACCCACAACAATGTTGCAAAATCATGTATGTCATGAAGTTGAAGTTTTGAAGGATGCTGTGGGCGTGTTTTGGTGCTGCTATTCCATGGATTGGCCAGATTCAGAAGATGCAAACGACTTGGACCTATCACTTTGGACACAAGGGACAGTATCTGCCTCTCCAGCACATATATATTGCTGCCTGTTCCCCTGAGAGCCCACTTGCCTGCACTACATGCTCCAGGACGACATCTGCCACTGCACTGCTGCTGTCTCTGCCCCTCTGGACCCTGCAATGGCACGTACTGTGGAGAGAGCCCCAGCCTTCAGCCTTGAGGAGAACCAGGCCCTGCTGGACAGCCTACTTCCACAGTACAGCAAGCTGTATGGGACACCAGGGGAGCAGGTGAGTGTTCTGTGCACTGCCTTTCTGAATGTGCATTTTGTCTGACTAGCAAGGCTGAGAGTCAGCACACCACTGGCTAGCAGGCTCACTGAGTAGTTGTCACCCCCCATAGTGTGTAGTGACTTGCACTGGACAGGTATGGTGCAGTGACAGTGCTTCTGAACAGGGTTTTACTCCCCATGCAATGATACCATGTAGTGACTTCTGGAAAACTGTCCATGGGCAGCCGTGCACTGCCTGTGTACACCATGTGCCCCTGTGATTGCGACATGTATATGCAACTGTGTCATGCACGGATATGTTGCATGTGTAGTAATGGCCTTATCACTTTGTCATCCTGACAGGCTTCTGCCCATCGGAAGCATGAGATATGGAAGGACATCGTCCGGGCTGTCCGGTCCGTGGGGGTCTACAAGCGCCGGATCCGCAACTGCCAAAAGAGGTGGCAGGACCTTCGGGGCTGGACCCGGAGGATTGCACGGGTCCAGCTGAAGCTGTCGCCTCCTCGCAGGAGGGGCGGAACACGGACCCTGACCCCCACATGCTCAGGATCCTGGCGGTGGTCTTTCCAGACCTGGATGGGCAGCTGAAGGCCAGAGAGCAGCAAGGAGGGGGTGAGTCAAAGACTGCACTGTGTACTCTGTCTAACATGCTATGTGCCCTCCTCGGGCCTGGTTAAACTGCCACAGTACAGCAGTCATGTTGTCCAGGAGCCATGTCCCTCTATTGTGCACTGCCCACTCCTCATCTGATACCCAGGTGTGGCCCTTACATGCAGGGAATTCTGTCACTTAGGACTGTGTCCTTGCAGTTTGCTTGACTCAAGGTGGGAGACAGCATCTGTTTCCCTGACTCTGTGGTGGGCATCATGGGTGGGTCCATTGCTTACACAATGCCTGTATTCTGACATGTATTCAGCGTGTTACTTTGATCTGTGGTCCAATTGCTGAGCTGATCCACCACATGTGGCTGGGGTACCTGGCACACACCCATGCTGCGGGTGGGAACAATGTTTGGGCCCCAGGAGTATGTATATGACGTGTGTCACACATACTTAGCCAGCTGCCTACAGTCCAGGGCTCATCCCTCATTCATGTGGGGCTGGACAGTCATGCCTACTCCAGGCCATACAATACACTCTGTACTCCCACTCCCGTGTATCAGCGGACACATTGTGCACAGTGATTTGACCCCTCAGGTGTCTGCCTCTGTGTCAGTGTGCTGTGGATTAGTCGCCAGGACTGCTGTGGAGTTTCTTGGTAGGGGCTCAGCATGCCACTGGAGATGTGACCATAGGAGACGATACTTGTGTGACACATAGGTGTCTGATCAGCTGCCCATGCAGACTGGGGCATGTAAATGTGAAGTTCAGGCAGCTGTTCCCCATGCACAGCAGAGTGTGAGGGGCTCAGGTTCAGAGGGTAGTGTCACAGGTCTCCCATATGTCCAATAGGTATGACCTGGACAGATGAGGGTTAAGAGGATGTGTTGTGGGGGGATGTACATGTGCACTTGTGCAGCTCCAGGACTTGCATTCCCCATGACCTACTATTGTGACACAGTGCAGAGTGTTGTTGTCTGGCTGCAAAGTCATACATCACTGAGCCAGTGATGTATGACTTTGCAGTCATGCCTCCGCCATGGCATGTGTCTACTGATTGGTGAGCCTGCAGGGGAGTGACATGTGCTACATGCACACCATAGTGGCGCTGGCTATCAGGACATGGGTGCATCATGGTGTCTGTCGCTGGTATGCATCACATGCATTTCCTATTTGACTCTGGGCATCCCTTACATCCGGAAACCTGTACTGACTCAGTGGCAAGAGCTGTGATGTGTCCACACCGTGTCCTCTGCACTGTCCAACTACTGTGTACTTGGTGCATGTGTCAACACTGGGGTGTTGCAATCCAACAGACACCAGACAGATGGGTGCAAGGCCATGTGGGATGTGAGTGCCATGCTTGGCATCAGACTGACAATTGACTTCTCCTGTTCAATTAGTGCACTTTTAGCAATGTACAACTAATGATGCCAGGGCTTGCTCTGTGATGTGCTGTGCTCACAGTGGTGTGTGCGTTATGTGCAGGTGACTGATGTCTGTCTGTTTCCCCATTGTTTGCAGATACATCCACGGCCACGGAAGGGGACAGCTCCACGGACCAGGAGGAGCCGGAGAGCCAGACTGGGTCAGCAGCCGAGGAGTGTTCGGAGGGACCCAGTGGCACGGAGGGCGAGGGGAGCCACACCGAGGAGTCCTCAGCAGCATCCACCTCAGCTGAGGACCAGAGCAACTCGGAGGATGACTCCCTTGTGGAGGCGGGTGTCAGCAGCCACCACACCCCAGCTAGTGTTGCTGTCCCCGCCACCACCAGCACCACCACCGCCCTCCCATCGGCTCCCATTCCCCAGGTCCGTGGAGGCTCCCATGTCCGGGAGCGTGTCTCCTTTGGGCCAGGCACCGCACCCCCTGCCCCTGTGTCCCCTGCTGCCCTGAGTGAGGAGTCTGTGTACCTCCTTCGCCAGCTCCATGTAGGGCAGACAGCCATGCTGAGTGTCCTCCATGCGCACACCGCGCTGTTGACTCAGCTGGTGTCGTTCATGGAGGGCATCTCATCGGGCATGTCTGACCTACAGAGGGGCAATAGGTCCATGGACTCCTCCCTGACGGCAGCAGTGTCCCTCCTCAAACGGTCCCTCACCCCTCCTGCCTCTGCTCCATCCACACTCCCCAGCACCTTACCCATCCCAGGCACACACACACCGGCACAGGCACACACCAGCACACACACATCCAGCACACTGACACACACGCCAATAACAAAACGCACACGCACGCACATTCAGGGGACTGAAGCCAGACTCACAGGGGATGGGGCCCTGGAACACACACACGCATCCACATGCACTGCGCAGTCCTCAGTTCCCTCTCCCTCCAAAGCACCCTCCCTTGCCTCACCTGCAACCCCAAAGTCACAGCAGCTCTTCCTCTGTGACCTCGGCCTCTTCCCCACCGATGAAGCTGCTCCAGCATCCCGGGGGAAGAGGAAGCCCACCCACAAGGAGCAGAGTGCCCCTCGCCCCCGGACACCCTCCCCCAGGCGCAGACGGACTGAGGCCCCCACCCGCAAGTCCCCCGGAGTGGTAAGAGCAAGACCCCGCCACCGCCCTGCAGCTCAGGCACAAGGTCTCCGTCCTCCATCCCTCAGGCCCCCACTGCACAGGTGCCCCCACCACACCCTGCCCCAGGTTCCCCCACCCACAGATATACCATCCCCAAGATGCTCCGGCCTTCTCCCCCTGCCACTTGCTCTCCCAGCACCACACCCCCCGCTGCGCTTGTCTGTGCCACTGATGTGGTGAGGGTGTCCCCCCTCTGTCCAACCCACCTTGCCTGTTCCCCATTCTCCTCCCCTGGAGGTAGGCACTGCAGTGGAGTCCACTACCGCCCTGTCTGACTTGGGCACTGCAGTGGCGGACCTGTCCACCCCATCTGCAGGGTCCACTGCAGTTGTGCCGGCACCCACGACATCTGTGTCATGCCCCCCAGTTGTGCCGGCACACACGATGTCAGACACCTCCACTGCAGTTGTCAGTGGCTCTCCAGCACCCACCACCCCTTCCCTGACTCCCCCTGGTGAGCCCTGATCCTGTCCCTGCGGTGCCTGGCCTGCCCCCCGGTTGCCCCTCCTAGTGGATTGTCCCTGGTATTGTGCAGGCATGCGTAGGGTGACATCTGCCAGTGTCACCCTGTTTGAACTTTGACAATGGACTGGCCATTGGCCTTTGCTCTAATTTCTTCTGGACGTCGTTATCAAACAACACATATGCTGAATAAAGCAACTTTCTTTTCTCTAGTGCTCATGCTTCAGATGTACATGTTGTTGGTGCAGCTAACCATGCCCTTGCTGCAGTGATGGTGATATCTGGTCTCATGATTATGAAGTGTTACTGTGCAGGAACCCATGTGGTCCAGGGGGAATGTGTCCTATCATGTGGTGTATCCATGTCATCAATAGCAGCATCTGAGGGTGTCATGTGTTCAGTATTTGGCAATGGGTTTCCTACTTACATTGGCAATTTCATATCTGTGGCTTCCACCCCTGCACATCTGTTGTGCCTGCCATCGTTGCATTTGTCTACTTCCCTGACCGTGTTGCCATCTCCAGTGGACATGCAGGTTTGGGCATCAATGGGGAGGGACTCATCCGTGTAGTCAGTGCAACATTGCTATACAAGTGTGTTGGATCTGTGCTGATGATTCCGTTGGCACATCCATGACCAGGCTGATGTGATGGGAGCCCTCATTTGGTGCTAATTGTTGATTGTGTGACCAAGTGCTCAGCTGACATGATGGGGCCCTACTGAGGCAACATATGGCACAGCTTTCCTCACACAGGAGTGGAGTCCCCTCATGGCAGTGTGTACACGTGTGACATTGCCTGCGCCCAAGGTGTGTGTTGTATGTGCATGTCTGTGTGTTCACTTCCATTCATCTGCGCATGCTGTGATCCCTAGTGTTGTACCTGTTTGTGATGCTTGCTGACTTGAGCTATGTTCCCCCAAAGTCTTCTCCCTGTGTTCTCTGTGATGTGGGTGCATGGCACATTACTGGTCATCAGGGTGTCACCCATAGGTGTGTTTGCTGTCAGGGCAGAGTTTGTGTGCAGACGCAGATGGGTCACAGTCAGGTTTCCCTTTGGCACTTGTTGTTTGCCCCTGTCATGTGATTTCCAGTTTGTGTTATCTTTCAGTGATTGTGACACGTTGTGTGTGTGACTGCTGGCACTCCTTAGGGTCCGGGCTGCAATGTTGGTTGTTGTCTATGTGTGTTCTTTGTGGGTGACCTTGGCTTCTTCATTGGTGTGTGACTGTGGCTGGGATCCCATTGGTCGGTGTGGTATTGCCGTCATGTCCATGTACAGCGTAGTGTGCAGTGTGTCAGACATTCAGGAGTCTTGTTGAGTGTCCATGTGTGATGTGTTTCTACACCTTGGTTCCCACCCACCACCCTGGAATAGTCATGGGTGCATGTGCAATGTCACCAGTGCATGTGTACTTCACTGCTGCACATTGTTGGAGGTCGAGGGGTGTGGTCTTGAGTGTGTGCAGATGAGAGTTGTTGCCCGGCTAGTCCCCTGCCTCCATGTTGGCCTTGGCTTACTGGCCATGCTGATTGATTTGTGCTTGTGTAGGTGTGATGGTAGTTTGTTGCTCAGGACACCTGACTGTGGTTCACAGTGTGAACGACATTTAGCTTTGTCATCACAGTGGTATTTTTATTCAGCCCAGGGTCACCACATTGTGGGGGCCCTGGGGGTGGTGCTGTGGTGTGTCTGTGACTTGCTGTGTCAGTTGTTGTTCCTACGTGCCTGTGTGACATGTGTGTTTTGTGCTCCCTCTCACCTGTCAATGCCTGCTTGCCCACATAGGGGATTTGGATCCATGAGTTACCTTAGTGTGGCAGTGTATGCACATCTGTATGATTGGTATTCAGCTCTCCTCATGTGTTGTGTTGTTGCCTGGGGACACTGGCACCCCCACCCCTCACCTGCTGTGTATGATGACAGTGTTGGTCTGCCTGTTTGTGTTTGTGCATCTGCACCACTGCATTGGCATATCTTGGGTGTGCCATTGGCTGTATGTTGTTTGGTGTGTTTCCCCTGCTGTCCCTGGGACTCCTAGGTCATCGGTCAGCACAGTGATCATGGTTTGTGTGTCCCATTGCTGCCATGGTATGGTATCTGTTCACCTCACATCTGCTGTCTCCACAGGGTATCTGCATTTGTGTGCCCATTGGTGCAAATATGTGGTTCTGCATTCTGATGGTCACTTCTGTCATTGTGTCATTGATGAGTGTTGACGGTCTCAGCCCCCATGGGTGTTGTTTGTCTGCACATGGCCAAAGGAATGTTTCATTTGCACTGCAGTATTTGGCTCCCCCAATTTATGTTGCAATGGGACACATACACTACTTTGCCACACATGAGTTTTTGGTTCTGTGACCAGGAATGATCCATGCAGTTTGGCAGTTGCAGCTCTTTCTTTGTCAACACTTGCCTTTTGGTCACTGTGATGATGGGGGTTTAGACCCCATTGCCACAATGGTCAAAATGTGCTTCAGCTATGGACCCCACACTTGCCTTTTGGTCACTGTGATGATGGGGGTTTAGACCCCATTGCCACAATGGTCAAAATGTGCTTCAGCTATGGACCCCACACTTACCTTTTGGTCACTGTGATGATGGGGGTTTAGGCCCCATTGCCACAATGGTCATGGGCTGCTTGCATTGTGGGTGCCACACACATATATGTGTGGCACATGTGCTAGGGGGTCACATTGTATGTTCAAAGTCATGTTCGGTGTTGTAGGCATTTGACACAGCCTACACACGCTTGTCATGGTGGTGGGGGGATGTCTTTATCTTGCATTCCCTAGGTTGTGGTGTGCTGGTTGTGTCATGCATTGTCCATCCTATGAGTGGGGGTGGTAGTAGTGGTAGGCATCCTGCCCCCCTGGCTAAGGGTGGTAGTAGTGGTAGGCATCCTGCCCCCTGGCTAAGGGTGGTAGTAGTGGTGGGCATCCTGCCCCCTGGCTAAGGGTGGTAGTAGTGGTAGGCATCCTGCCCCCTGGCTAAGGGTGGTAGTAGTGGTAGGCATCCTGCCCCCCTGGCTAAGGGTGGTAGTAGTGGTAGGCATCCTGCCCCCCTGGGTGAGGGTGGTAGTAGTGGTAGGCATCCTGCCCCCTGGCTAAGGGTGGTAGTAGTGGTAGGCATCCTGCCCCCCTGGGTGAGGGTGGTAGTAGTGGTAGGCATCCTGCCCCCTGGCTAAGGGTGGTAGTAGTGGTAGGCATCCTGCCCCCTGGCTAAGGGTGGTAGTAGTGGTAGGCATCCTGCCCCCTGGCTAAGGGTGGTAGTAGTGGTAGGCATCCTGCCCCCCTGGGTGAGGGTGGTAGTAGTGGTGGGCATCCTGCCCCCTGCCTAAGGGTGGTAGTGGTGGTGGGCATCCTGCCCCCCTGGCTAAGGGTGGTAGTAGTGGTAGGCATCCTGCCCCCCTGGGTGAGGGTGGTAGTAGTGGTGGGCATCCTGCCCCCTGGCTAAGGGTGGTAGTAGTGGTAGGCATCCTGCCCCCTGGCTAAGGGTGGTAGTAGTGGTAGGCATCCTGCCCCCCTGGGTGAGGGTGGTAGTAGTGGTGGGCATCCTGCCCCCTGCCTAAGGGTGGTAGTGGTGGTGGGCATCCTGCCCCCTGGCTAAGGGTGGTAGTAGTGGTAGGCATCCTGCCCCCTGGCTAAGGGTGGTAGTAGTGGTAGGCATCCAGCCCCCTGGGTTGGGGTGGTGGCGCGCATTCAGGCCCCTGTGTGCATATGTGGCATTGGTGATGGGCATCCCGCCCCTATGGTGCTGCTGTTGCTGGTGTAAGTATATTCAGATTCCCAGTGTATGTGTGTGATGTGTCGTGTACGTGTTGTATGTGTTTTGTGGTTGGTGTCTGACTTACCTTCTGCGCCGTACGCGTCCGTGCCTGTTCCGGTAGTAGATGTAGAATATTGGTATGATCGGGACGAAGGGATTCATGGTTGGTTCGTGTCGTTCGTCCTTCTCGTTGCTTCGCGTCATCCTCGTCGCTTCGCTTCGTCCTCGTCGCTTCGCGTCGTCCTCGTCGGTGCCGTGTTCGTCTCGTAGCCGTGGATCGTGTTGTGGCGCGATTCGGAGCTTATGTGCGCCTCTCCCGGATGCTTTGACGTGCCGTGCGTAGCGACGGGTTCGGCGCGTACGGGAAGCGCATCGTACTTGTCCGGCCGGACGGGGCTGCATTTTCCCTTCCGTGCGACTCGATTCGGCGTTTCCGGATTCACCTCGGTCGGAGAACAGGACCTGGTTTGGGTGAGTACGGCTCGGCCGCAATTTTTGCTGTTGTGCGCATCGTACTTGCTCGTTCGGTGTGCTGTACGGATCGGTCGGGAAACAGGCTTTCGCATGGCTTTTTTCCCGACCGAATGGTATTGGGTGCGCCTCCGACCGAGATCGGAATCGACCCCTTAGTGTGTAACCCATGCACAGATAGAGCAGAGACTTTGTACCCATAGGTAATTTCTTTCATTCAGCTGAAACGGAGTCCTGCATACATAGCACTGGACAGACAGAGCTGAGCTCTTCCAAGTATGCAGCTGAGCTACATTGCAGACAGGGCTAAGCCCCTGCACATATATAGATCGAGGTGAACCAGTTCACAGGCAGAATTGAGCTCTTTCAGCATTCATTCCAATAATGTAGAACCTGTGGTTCTGTAGGGGCTGAGAAAACAGGCCCAGCTAATATTCTGTGGGAGCATTACCCCTTACTCTCTCGGGTTAATCTTCCACATGGCCTGTTTCTGATAGGGAGTGAGGAGGAGAAGGTGGGAAGTAGGATGACAGTAAGAGAGAAGGGATTGAGAGAAGCAATTGGAGAGAGAGAGAAAGTAGACAGTAGGGAAAGCGTGTGAGAATATGAACAGAAAGGTGAGAAAGAGAAGAAGAAATGAGAGGAGAGTCTGATTGAAAAGGAAAAGAACAGAGACTGAGTGTGAAACGGGAGACGCCAGAGTGAGAGGCATATGAGCAACACCACAACAATGATGCTAAAGCAAACTGTATGTTATGATTTGTTAAGGGTATTTATGATGTGTGTAGCTCACCCCGGAGAGCATCCTGGTGCTGAGAAAGCAGGGGTTATGTTGGCTATGACCGTGCCTTGTCCAGGCGAAAAGCCATGTTTTCAGTTTCTTGCAGAGCTCAAGTACTGAGGAGGCAGATCTAATGTGTTGGGGGGATTCGTTCCAAGCTTTGGGCCCAAGATAGGAGAAAGCACAACAGCAGACTGGTTATTTGTATGTGGAGAATGTGTGCGAGCAGGATTCTGTCTGAGCAGAGGTGTCTTGAAGTTGATGCGGCTATTGAGGTAGGTGGGGTAGAGGTTGTACAGGAATCTGTAACTGTGGGTGATCCGTTTTAAGAGTGTAGGTTAGTGAATGGGAAACCAGTTGAGGTCTTTGAGGGGGTGGGGTGATGTGAATGTGGGGGAAAGCCTGAATATGAGTCTGGTCACTGGGTTTTATATGCTCTGAAGTCTTTTAGCAGTTAGAAAGTGATTCCGACAGAGTGCGCTGCCGTAGTCCAGCTTGCTGGTGTTTAGGGCCTGGGTGACCATTCTGCATGTGTTGACTGTGAGCCATTTGAATATTTCATTTAGCATTTTCAGGGTATGGAAGTAGGTGGCGCTGACTACATTGACTAAAGCAAAGTTTACAGCACATGTCACACATTCCTTTTGCTCCCTTCATCAGAAGTCTGCCTTAACTGTGTCACTGGGCTCTGCTGGTTCTGGCTGCAGATGGTGCGGATACCAATCTCCAAAGAAACATTTTGGTCACCAGCACGCATTTTTCTTTTTTGTGCAAAATAAGCACTGGGTTGGAGCGTAGGTGTTGCACATGTGACAGATTCAATTGGCAGCTGAGTTTTAGAAGTGCAAAAGGTAGTCTAGTCCATTTCAAAATTGTGTTTCACGTGGAACATCAAACGTAAACCCTTCAGATACTGAAGGAGTTTGCATTTTATATATTCACTTCCCTGGCTTGGTGGAAGCAGGCAAACTCCAAAGTGAATGAATTGAGGAGTAAAGCATAAAGCTTGTGAGGGCAGCTCAACTTTAAGGGTGCAATCGGAGGGATTTCCTGCAGGAGCCTCTGGTAGTGCATGTGCTCTAATTATTAATGTATGGTCTGGTGGCACCACAAACAAAGGGAAAGACTCCAATCATGGTGACCTTAAATCATGGTCCTCGCAGTGGACAAAGGTTCTGCCTACCCCTCTATACTGCTAGCTGCACCTTCCATCTTCCTGCGAGAGAACACCAGGCATCTGTTCAGGTGAAGGAGCATGAGCTCTGCACTGACTGAGGGTGTATGCATTGTGCACTGGCTGGAGCTACAGGAGCCCTTTGAGCACTGCAGTAGTGTTATGGGCTTACACACACTTTCCCAGATGCATGGGCCTACTCACAGGTCTCCTTCTGGCTATCTCAAGCTAATCCTGGAGAGGTTCTTATGGTGTTGATGCTAACCATAACAAGAATAAATTTGCTTTTTACATGGCTTCAGTTACTTAACTAATATTCAGTATTCTAAAACAAAAGGGGCAAACCAGTAACCAGGGGATATGGGTAAGGTAATCAAATATAAGAAAAAATGGCCCTTATCAGGAAGTCTAGTCCTTGACTTCCACAGCAGTAGTAACAGAAGTAAGTAACCTTCCTCACAGGTAAGATTTGCTATGCTTTTCATGAATTTATTTACATTTAACCAGAAACTTTATAGCAGAATAACTTACATTTTCAAAGAACTATATAAAGAAAATTTGATATAATAGGTGCTCCTATTAAGTGACAGTACGGTGCAAGTGCATAAAGTGAGCATACAGTGCACCAGTGTTATTTACAATGGCAATATGTACATGTGACTGATCGAGATGTTGTAATGTTACTTCCGACACTCGTGAGACAAGTGTTGAAGAACCACAGTCAAATTTTAGAAAACAGCCCACAATAGAACTCTTGTAGAAGATCTTCTGATGGCTCCACTAAGGTCAAGGCTTGCCCTGTACTCTGTGTGAGCCGGGTGATACATCAGCAGTTGTAGACACTTCCCAGAATTTAGGATTCTTGCCTTATTCTTCTGGTGCCTCCTACAAACATTGCGTCCTGATGATGACCCGTTTCTAATTAATTTTGCATATTGGGTCAAAACATCAACAAAAATTTTGTTGTGGACTGTTTTCTAAAATTTGACTGTGGTTCTTCGACACTTGTATCACGAGTGTCGGTAGTAACATTACGACATCTCGATCAATTTACGATATTGCCTCATTTCTCTCACAGCAGTGCTTAGCCTTTTAAAGAAGTATTGCAGGGCCAAAAAACCGAAAAAGATTAATCAGCCGTTTGAACACTACCTTAGATAATAGAAAATACCACATTAAGAAATATACTCATCCCGACCATGATCGCTGCCCCACACGGATAAGTACAATGGAGATTATTGAGAAGTCGTTACATCTTCAAGTAAAAATGTGTGTATTACATGTTTTGGTGCATTTATTGCACAAAAAGCAGTGGTATAAAACCCATGTATTTTTAAGGAATCATGGAAAATATTTCACGGCTACATGTGAAATACAGATTTTTTCGACATTATGGTAGTCCCAAACCACTGTGCAGAGATTTTACATTGTCTAGGCTACTAGGATTATACAGATTGGAGGACCAAGGTTGTTATCTTCATATTATGCTGCAAAAAATGCAAATCATGTGGCACTTTGTCTGGCTGCATTATTTTCATCCATTTGAGCTAGAAACAACAATTTTGGTGAAATCTGCATATTTTGGAAATTATGTGACAAATTCAGTTAATCCATAATTATACTGTAAAGTCTGCTGCTAACAGATTCACATGCATCCACTGATCTCACCATTGCCTATTGTTTTATCAAGAATTTATTTGTGACAGGTAAACAAAACCTCAACATTTTAATTACAGTCAATGCCCATTGTGAGCTGCAAAATAAAAAATGCAAACTTGGGCTTTTTGGCAACATTTAAAAAACTTCAGTGCCAAATATATCACCAGAACCCCTCAATGATAATCTTGGACCAGATTACACACTTAACCTTTATGCATGCTCTGTATGTATTTAACTTTAAACCATTGTGTAAATGCAAATAGATAAACCTCAACGTTAAACAAGAGACAACTCAATTAGGTGCTACCTATGTATAACATATAAAAACCAAAATAACTTCCATTTACTAGACAGCATGAGGAATGCAGCCTAATGGCGATGGTAAAACAGCAACAGAACACGAGTGTTCACAAAGAGTTGTGAAATCGAATGTTTGAAGCTTTCTTGAAAGTTCTATTACATCAACTAAGGAAGGAGATGTGGTCTAGTGGCTGAGCTGTCGATCTAAAGACCTTGGTTTGAATCCAGCTTGGCATTGACTGAAAATTGTCCAGTTTGGGAAATCACTTAATCACAATGAGCCTAAAATGTAAACATATAAGACACTAGTGTAAGTGTGTGTAACAAAAGGTTTTAAGCATCCACTGATGAATACAATCTTGCATCATTTTTCATCACCTCTCATAATGTGCAACACTCTGTTGCTTTTGGCTAGGTCCATGCGATAGAAATACCAACACGTGCATTCCCGTACTGTACATTGTGAACAGGTATCCAGCTTATTATTCTCTGTGGATACCCCTTCCCTTTGAGCTGTTGGTAAGCCCCCCTCATTTTGTCACGGTCAGATAGAAGCCCTCCACGATTTTCTTTTATCCCGGTATATTTTTCATACCTCAAGTCTTCTTCTCAGTGTCTGTGGGCGCACTTTCTTGGGCACATTGAAAGATTCACCCCACATACAAATTCTTGTTACCTAGAAGCATTTTATCATTATGCAGTTCATGCTACTTTTAATCAGAAATGATACTTTTCCAGTAAGCCTTCAGTGCTTTCTTTTCTGTGTGTCAGACATGCAAAGGACTCGCTTGGTACCAACCATCTTGCAGACATCCGAAGCTTGCAGGTCTGCTGGATACTCTGAGCTCCAGCAGTGCTCAGTGTCTCAAGGAAATGTATTGGAGAAGTCAAAAGATGTGGTTTTAATGTGCTAATGCAGGAAAGAACTGGCAGGCACATATGCCTTTTCCATGCGTTAGCTTATTAAACCCAGAACCATTGGCCTTCCAAAAGTGTATTCAGTACTATCTCTGACCCCAGTGTGCGAAATGGTAGCTTCAACACCACTGTTTAGTACTAGCCCCCTGAAGTTTGGGGCTGGTTGCGCCTCTGCCTTGATGATATATACATCTTCAAGCTACATTAATGTGGAGTTAGGAACAGTAAATCTATACCTCCCTCTGTGCACTCACCTTTTTGATATTTTGCAACTCGATATTCTGGTCACGATATTGGACACCCTCATTATTCCCTCCTCGATATTCCATACTACAATGAGCAGCTTTGATGCACTCACCTAAAGCTATAGACATTGAGACCTGGGTATACCATAAATACCCTGTTTTCTCAGGAAAGTTTCCTTGCGTGTATGACTGTATGGAAGTAACTTGCTTTGAAGCAGAATTGCCATTTTTTTTTTTTTTGGTGTGGGCGGGTGGGGGTACAACTAGGGGTGGGCGGAATTTGACTCCGCAGAATTCTGCGCAGTTACATAATAACTCTGTGTGGAAATAGGCACATTGCGCTGCTCACGCTGTGATTTAGCACCAGGACCGTGCTACGCACTGAAAAATCAGCACGAACGGCACCATACGGCGCGCCAGAGGGCACAGCTACCCAAACTGATTTTACTGTCACTCAAGTAGATTTTATACACACGCGCTCAAGTTGATTTTCTACTCGAGCAGCAGCCAGCTGACCCCAAATGGTTGTGACCATCTGTGTTAGAAAATTCTCACCGGATGTCCTCCTAGGAACCGGAAATCACGCTAGGGGACATTAAAACTTGCTCGCCAACTTACTGTTTGGGAGCCGAACTCGACAAAAAATTCCACCATGCGGTGATTGGCGTAATTTGGTTGGAACTCCGCATTGCAAGAGTAACACGGACTAGCCAAAATTCCACCGATTCCGCGGACAGAACTGAATATTCCACCCACTCCTAACTACAACATGACTGGCTGTCCTAAAAATGAATGAATGTCAGTCCCCCTGCGGCTGCACATGCCAGTCTTTGTTCAACTGCCAATATTTTCTTACTTACTTTCAAGCGATCTCCCTTGTTGTGATCAAAACTGATGCTTGTTACCGTAAGATGTAACTCATACACTCCTAGTTTATTATTTTGTTCGCAGTTTTATAAAGGCGAACTCACCTCGATGATATTGGAGCGCTTTACATGATAACCAGTTACATTAAACAAGGACACATTCATTTGTGGTAGGCAGGAGGAGATTAAATGATCTGCCCAGAAGCACAGGATGTTGAACCCAGACCGAGTCAGCAGCTCTGGCCCTTAAGCCACATCCTCTTTGTGTTGCCCTTAGCATAGTTCATTAACCTTCGCCTGTCAACACCCCACACGTTTCCTTATCAGGATGGCTTCATGCGATGATACCCCAGCGACCATTATCTGAAAAAAGGGTCGGATTGGTAAGACGGGCACTATGGTAATGGCCGAGGGGCCGGAATCCGAGTTTCAGCTGTGGGCTGCTTCTTTGAGCAGCCTGGGAGGCCGATTTGGGCGGTGTCTGTGTTGTTCGGATGCAGCCAGCGGCCCAGTGGGTGCCTGAGTGGCCTTTCTGGAGGCAGATGTACATCCATTACCTCCCTTTTATCAACAGGGCAGAGGTGTCACTCCCTTTGAACTAATCCGTGCATTTTTTTTTTATCTAAGTAAAGTGAAGACAACATACCTCTGTCAGAGATACCCCCTCCCCCCTTTTTTTTATGAAACTTCACCAAAGCAGTGTTTTGCGGAAAGGCAATAGGCAAATGTAGGCCACTATTTTTTAGCGTGCCCGGGCCGATTTTTAATCCCAATCCAACCCTGTCTGAAAGCGAGGAGTATGACTCCCAGCAAGGCAGACTCATTTTTTCCTACTTACAAGGTGGATAAATAAATTGCGCACCATTACAATGGGTCATATGAATTACTGGGAATGTTTGCAAAACGGACCTGCAAACGAAATAGAGCTAAAATCGCTAGGCAACGGGCCAGCATTGGGTGGGTTCAAGCGGTTCTTGTTATTCTCTCGAGCCAGTAAAACGCAGTCCCGGGCGAACCACGAACCCGGGAGTAAGTTACCTGCCTTTTTAGGTCTCGGCCTGCACCAGCCCTTGCGCTGGTCTGGCCGAGAGTTTTAGTAAGCGGGTTTTGGAAGTGCAAACACTGGCTTTCGGCTGGCGACCAGCTTGAGTTCACGATGGCGTGCACGCGCAGCTGGCATCTGGGTTTCCTATCTCTTCCTCATTTCCTCGTCATGGCTCATTAACTCTCTGGACTCTGATGTTTCAATCGCAGCAGCAGCTCACATTACCAACTGAGGGCCCTGGACTACAGTCACATGAAAAACAACAGCGATTAGCATTGAAATGCAAGCTTTTTTTTGTCTAGTTAGAAATATTGCTTCGGTGGGTTGATTTCACCTTATATCGCTATTTGTTTTATATTGGGAGTCACAGCCTAATTACCAGTATTTTTGTCTCTCACTGTTTTTTTTAAAATATTTATTCGCGCAAAGCACAAAGCTATATTTAAGGTTACTTTTTCCGCGTCACTTCTTCACTCTATTTAAACTCCACACCCCCACTCTTATTGTCTCTCTCCTTCTCTCTCTCTCCCCTCTCTAATTCTCTCTCTACTTAATTAACTCTCCCCTCTATCTTTTTTAACCTTTCATTCTCTCTCTCCCCTTTATCTGTTTCTCTTTCAAACTCCTTCATTCACTCTCTCTCCCCTTCTTTCTCTCTCTCTATCCCGCTCCACTCTTTATTCTATGTACACCCTTTCTCTCTCTTTCTCTCTCACCACCTTCTCTAATTGGGCATTATATCTTCACTCTATCTCTCACTCGGCAACACCACAGCATCACTCAGCGCAACGACAGCATCAATCAGAGCCAGCACAGCATCAATCAGAGCCAGCACAGCATCACTCAGCACCAACACAACATCTCTCAACGCCATCACAGCATCACTCAAAGCCATCACAGCATCACTCAACGCCATCACAGCATCACTCAGTGCAACCACAGCATCACTCAGTGTAACCACAGCATCACTCAGCACAACCACAGCATTACTCAGCACAACCACAGCATCACTTAACCACCACAACAGCTTCACTCAGCGCCACCACAACATCACTGCGCGCCACCACAGCATCACTCAGCACCACCATAGCTTTACTCAGCGACACCACATCATCACTCAGGGCCAACACTGCATCACTCAGCACAACCACAGCATCACTCAGCACAACCACAGCATCACTCAGCGCCACAACATCATCACTCAGCGCCACAACAGCCTCACTCAGCGCCACCACAACATCACTCCGCGCCACCACAGCATCACTCAGCACCACCATAGCTTTACTCAGCGACACCATATCATCACTCAGGGCCAACACTGCATCACTCAGCACCACCACAGGATGACTCAGCACCACCACAGGATGACTCAGCACTACCACAGGATGACTCAGCACCACCACAGCATCGCTCAGCACCACCACAGCATCGCTCAGCACCACCACAGCATCGCTCAGCACCACCACAGCATCGCTCAGCACCACCACAGCATCGCTCAGCACCACCACAGCATCGCTCAGCGCCAGCACAGCATCACTCAGCGCCACCACAGCATCACTCAGCGCCACCACAGCATCACTCAGCGCCACCACAGCATCACTCAGCGCCACAACAGCATCACTCAGCACCACCACAGCATCACTCGGCGCCACCACAGCATCGCTCGGCGCCACCACAGCATCGCTCAGCGCCGCCACAGCATCGCTCAGCACTGCCACTGCATCGCTCAACACCGCCACTGCATTGCTCAGCACCGCCACAGCATCGCTCACCACCACCACAGCATCACTCAGGGCCACCACAGCATCACTCAGCGCTGCCACAGCATCACTCAGCGCCGCCACAGCATCACTCAGCGCCGCCACAGCATCACTCAGCGCCAAGACAATATCACTCAGCACCACCACAGCATCAATCAGCGCCAAGACAATATCACTCAGCACCACCACAGCATCACTCAGCACCACAGAAGTATCACTCAGCAACACCTGAGTATCATTCAGCATCACCTCAGCATCGTCTCCGCAACAGTCACCACCACCACCACTACCACCTCAGCATCACTCAGCACCACCTCAGCCTGCTCTCGGAATCTGGCATCTGTTGATTCTCCCTAGCGTCTGGCCGCTGCTAGTGTTATAATACAGGTACTAGTTCCCAACCTTCACCCTCCGATTGTTTATGCCCCCTCAAAAAAAAAAGCTTTAACAAACAACCATTGCAATAGGCAGAAACACGTTGCCAGCATTGCAAGAACAAAAGAAAACTGAGGAAATGTTTTATTGTAAATACTTTTTTTAATATGGTCGTTCAGTTTTACATAATGCCTTCTTGGTCATATATAAAGTAACAAAAATGCTTCTGACACTTTTTTATTATAACTTTTCAGCATGCCGCACAGCAGCCACACTTCTCTACAGCACAGCTTGAAGACATTGGCAAAGTCAATAGCTCAAAGGCGAGACCTATTGGCTATGCCAATGCTTGTTTCTTTCACCCGTGACTGGAGAAAGTAGATGCGCAAGATTTCGCAGATTGGCTGCACTTTCCGCTGACCTCTGAATGAATGATAGGAAAGCAGTCAGACAAATTGGAGTCACTCTATAAAACGCATATAAAACCAATGTGTTATTATGACTAAGATCATTCCTGTATTTCTTATTTCACTGCCATCAAAATGTGTGCGCGTCGCCAAAATCTCTTGTATAGAGCCAAAAATTACTACATTTTTAATCTATTAAAATGTATCAAAACCTGGAGTTTCTTCAGTCCGGCCATCTGTTGGAGAACAATGATATAATATCACAGCGCCCTCTGGTGGACATCCTGGTAACAATCGTTTTAATTCCCTTCACATTCCTTGTTTTGTTGAGTCTATACATGATATGGAACAGACAAGATGATTTATTCAACCCCTGTCTTCCGGGCCAGCAGCGGAACCGGAATGTGGGGTGCCAGTAGGCCCCAACCACGTGTAGTGCAATGAAGATGCCGACGCGTCACTCGGCCCTCGCTTGGCCCCACTGTCATCGGGAGCACAAACATGGGTCAGTGCGTGCAAGAGTTCACCCGCCCATGGTGAGCTGCTGGCCACGTGCGTGAATCAATGTGCATTTCACGCTTGTTTGATACCTGTCATATCGGAGCACACGTCCCGAGTGCTTGTGAGAGGCTGTTAGTCAACCGTAATGACAGGTGGGGGCGCGGGGTACCTTGGAACGGTCAAGGCGCTGCGTTATCGACCTCATGGACTGTGACCTGCAGCAGTTTAAAGCGGAGTCCTGCATTGACCTGGCCATGTCTCTCTTATGGACAGTGAGTAGTTTCCTGAACAGTCTCGGGGCCGAGGAAACATTTCCATAGACAGAGCTGTGACTCGCGGAGGTCTGTAGTAGACCACTGCACAGACTCGGGGATGTTTGTGTTATTGACGGTGGTGGGGGTGGGCACAAGTCCTACAAAAAGAAGTGGGAGGACTAACTAAGTTAGGCAGTATGCAAGTGACATCATGGCACGTGACATCATAGTGCGTGACATCGCATATGGCATCACAGGAAGTGGCATCATACCCTATGACCTCCCATGAAGTGACATCAGATCTATTGACCTCACATATGATTAGCAGATCTATCATGAGTACATTTGAGCGCATTACAATATTTAACAAATGAAATGTTGCCATGGGGTTGTGCCACGAAATTGACACAACCCCAACACAAAATCTGGGCTTCGACTTATACATTTATGTTCTTAAAAATCTGCCACAAAGAAATTGCCAACAAGGAGAAATGTGGAAGTACATCTGTTATGCTTAATTGGTTGCAAAGTCTGTATTTTAAAATATCTTATGGGTTAAGGCACCTGCTGCAGAGATCTTTGTGCACCAGCTAAATCTCAGGGAATAATAATAATGGTGAGATAACTCTGGAGGATAACGTATTTCCTGGTGAGGTCTATGTTTTGTATAGCCCCAGTTTTGAATCAAAGTAGCACAGAGGGTTAATGTGTCACCTGCTAAGCACATCATGTAACATGTAGATGACAGATTTTTATTTTACGTAGATAGGTAAGTGGGTTACTGCTTTTAACACAGAGATCCTTTCGTTACTTGTAGTTCATAAATTGTAATCCTTCTAATATACAACAGTGAGCTATAAAGGACATGCAGCTATTACACCGTGAAACCCTCACTGTTTTATGTAATACATCCTGTGCATTGATTTACACACATATGATTTATTGTCAATGTATAATGTGTATGTGTGATGTAAAGCGGTCTGACATCCTGCATTGGGATGAGGAGTGCTAAAGCGCTATAAAATAAATAAAACAAACTAGTCGTATTTAAATTGTTATTTGTGTAAATACTGGGACAGACCTGCACATCTGACATTCTTACTGTGCATGCATTACTCTTATATACAGGGGCTGAACAAAATCAAAAGCTGGCTTCTCTTACGTACCTGTGAAGAGAAAACAAGCTGTGAGCATTTGTTTACTTTCTCTAACATCTAGGTGTGAGGCTCCCGATAGCTCCCACCCAGGATACTCCAACAAAAGGAGGCTGATGGCCCACTGATTTTCAGCCGTGGCCCGTGCAGGTAAGAGCGATGGGGCAGTGGGGCCGGGTGGGGGGATATCGACAGACGACGACGAGGGACAATTAATTATTTATTTAACTTTCCCTCCTCATCGTCTGTCGAAAACCGCCCCACCTGGCCCCACCGCTCTTACCAGCACGGGTCACGGCTGTTGACATTGGCTTTTGTTATGGACAAGCTGGAATTTGATAAGCCCCTTCTCGCCTGCATGTTGCTGCTCAAACTGCAGGCCCTACTGAAATTGTACCTGTGTCTGAAAATTACAAAAGGACAAGTTTAGCATATTCCTGTGGGGCCCACTCTCATCAGGGTAGACAGCGTCCACCCTGTGAAAATAGTGATTAGATGTCATGTACCCGCGTGTACTCTTGACTTGTGCCCTGAGGGGGGTAGGAGGGCTCCTGCACAGTCAAATGGGTAACTCTATCTTAGACTGGAAGATGTCAGCTACACGGATAGTCAGAAGTTTCCTGCACAGGCTGTATATGAGACCCTCTGCACGCACTGTGAGAGATGTCCTTTAAAGACAGGGAATGGACTCCTGTCTAAAGTGAGAGATGTCTCCTGCACAGATTAGAAATTGAACCCCTGTACAAACTGAGCCAGCTCCTTCATTGGATGGGAGAAAACTTCTGCACATTGAGACAGGTTTTCTGTATAAAGTGAGACATGTCTACTGCCCACAGTGGCTGAGGTCTCATGTATAAATTGGAAGTCGTGACCTGTACAGACATGAAGAGGTCTACTGCGCATACTGGAAGGTGTCTCCTATGCAGAGGAACAGATGCTTTCAGCAGAGCCTGGAGGAGACATCTCCATTGACTTTGGGGTTACGGGGAGCTCCTCCTGAAACATGAATGTGACTTCTGCGCCGAGTGAGTGTTCTTCTCCACAGATGAGATCGAACTCCTGCACAAACTTTGATGTGTCTCTTACATACTTGGTGGAGAATCCTGCATAGACTAAATGTGTCCCTGCACAGACCTAGGGAGACCTTCTGCATATATAGACTGTGAGGACATCCTTCACAGACTGTGAGGGACCACCTGTACAGACAGTTGTGGCCAACTGAACTGACTGTGAAAAACCTTCTGTAGAGACTTTCAGAGACTCCTACACAGACTGTGAGAGAACTCCTGTACAGACAGTGAGGGACCACCTTACAGACTGGGGAACCTTCTTCATAGTCTGCGAGGACCTCCTGTACAGACTTTGGGGGATCATCTGTAAAGATTGTGAGAGACCACCTTTGCAGGCAGTGAGGACCTTCTGAACAGACTGTGAGGGGCCACCTGTGGGAGACCATCTTCATATGCCATGAAATCCCCTATACAGACTGTGAGGGACCACCTGTACAGACTACGGAAGACCTTCTGTATAGACCATGAGGATGTCCTGTACAGACCATGGGGGATCACCAGTGTAGACAGTGAGGAACCTCCTGTACGTACTGTTCTTCCTGGCCAGACAGTCGGGGATCACCTGTACCGATAGGGAGGACCTCCTGTACAGACTGTGGGAGACCTTCTGCATAGATAGTGAGGAACGTCTGCACAGACTGTGGGAGAGCTTCTGAAGACACTGTGACTGGCCAACTGTGCGGTGTGGGAGAACTTCTGCATAGGCCATGACGATCTCCTGTACAGACAGTTAGGGGCCACCTGTTCAGATAGGGAGGACCTCCTGTACAGACTGTGAGGGGTCACCTGTACAGACTGTGGCAGACCTTCTACACAGACTGTAAGGACTTCCTGTACAGACTGTGATGGACCACCTGTACAGACTGCGAGGAGCCTCCTGTACCTACTGTTCTTCCTGGCCAGACAGTCGGGGATCACCTGTACAGATTGTGGGAGACCTTCTCCATAGATAGTGAGGAACTCCTGCACAGACTGTGGGGGACATTCTGTACAGACTGTCGAGGACCACTTGAACGGACTGTAGGAGCTCTTCTGCATAGACTGTAAAGACCTCCTCCATAGTCTGTGAAGACCCTGCTGTACAGACTGTGACGGACCACTTGTACAGACCATGGGAGACCGTCTGCACAGATAGAGTGTGCCTCCAGGACAGATTGTGGGAGACCACCTGTACGGTCTGTGTCGGGCCACCTGTATAGACAGTGAGGACCTCCTGAAATGCCTGTGAGAGATCACCTGCACAGAGTGTGGGAGACCTTTTCCATAGACCATGAGGCAGTCCTGTACAGACTGTGAGAGGCCACCTGTGCAGACTGTTAGGGACCTTGTGTGCAGACATCGAGGACCTTATGTACAGACTGTGAGGGACCACCTATACACACTGTGGGAAACCTTCTGCATAGACTCTGAGGACCTCCTGTATAGACTGTCAGAAACCACATGTTCGGACTATAAGGAACTGCATATACAGATTGTGAGATCCTTCTGCACAGTCTGTGAGGGGCCACCTGCACAGACAGTGGGAGACCTTCTCCATAGATCAAGGGGACCTCCTCACAGACAGTGGGAGACCTTCTGTAACAATGGTGAGGGAGCATCTGTACAGACTTTGGAAGACCTTCTTCATAGACTGTGAGGATCTCCTGTATCGAATGTGAGGGACGTCCTGCAGAAACTGTGATGGACCTCCTATACAGAATGTGAGAGAACACTTGTACGGACAGTGGGAGACCTTCTGTGCAGACTGCGGCACCACATGTACAGACTGTGAGTACTTCCTGTATAGACTGTCGGGGACCACTTAAACAGACTGTGGGAGACCTTCTGCATAGACTGTGAGGACCCCTGCACCAACTTTGAGGACCTATTGCATAGTCCGTGAGGACCTCCTGTACAGACTGTAAGGCACCTCCTGTACACACTGTGAGGGAGCATCTGTACAACTGGTAAACCTTCTCCATAGACTGTGAGTACCTCCTGTACGGACTGTGAGGGATCAATAGAACAGACTGTGGGAGACTTTCTGCATAGACTGTGAGTACCTCCTGCACAAACTGTGAGAGACCTCTTGCACAGACTGTGGGAGACCTTTAATCACTGTGAGGGAGCATCTGTACAGACTGTGGGAGACCTTCTGCGTAGACTGTGAGGACCTCTTGTACCGACAATGAGGGATTAATTGAACAGACTGTAAAAGGTTTCCTGCACAGACTTCTGGTAAACCTTCTTCATAGACTGTCAGAATCCCCTGCACAGACTGCGAGGGACCATGTGCACCCACTGTGAGGACCTCCTGTATAGACTGCCAGTTGATCACATGTAGAGACTGGTGGAGACCTTCGGCATAGACTGCAAGGACCTCTTGTATCGACCGCGAGGGGACTCCTGCACAGACTGTGAAAGGTTTCCTGCACAGACTGACGGTCTCTCGCACTTGAGTGGAAGGCTGCCCTGCACAGACCGAGAGACGTCTCCTGCACAGAGACACGGGGCCTGGCAGTGCCTCTTGCGAAGACAGGTTTATTACTCCTTTCATCCATGAATAGGGGTCTCCTCGTGAGACAGACTGCAGTCTCCTGCAATGATTGGCAGAAAGCGTCTCTTGCCCCCCCCCCCCTCGGTATTGACCTGTCTCTCGCGGGCTGCGCTTCTCGCATCCGCAGAGATCCGTGCCCACTCCCTTCCCGCCTTTCTCCTCCTTTTATTAATACTTTGCCTTGTAGTTCAGTAACCGTGAATCATTGGCCATCTGTTCTTACTTCCACCTCATCGCACCAGCCTGCTGGCACCAGTCCCAGGCGAGGGAGGGGTCTCTCTGCTCCCCCACTGCGCACCGTCCCCTGGGGCACGGAAAGGAAGCGGCAACTGCCCTTGGACTCTCCTAGAAAGACGCTGAGGTGCCACTGGGCCCAGGAGAGCCACCTGCCTGCAGCCACTGCCAGGCGCCTGCCCGTGTCTCTCACCATACCACTGCCCTAACCGCTGGCAAGTAGAATGCTGTGCCTTACGTCATCCTGCTGACGACAGCCACTGCATGCGCCGCCGCCTTCCCGGTGTCAAATACCGCACCACTGCCGTAGGCGACTGCCATAAAGCACTGCACTGCACACGGTCTCTACCTCACACCATACTACTGCTAGACATCACCAGACTACCCGCGACCACTAGCGTGCACCATACGCATGCCAAACGCCAACCTACTGCCCCAGCCATTGACAGGCACCTCTACGGTGTAATTTCCAACCTAATGCCTTCCCTGTTTAAAACACCACCCTGCTGCCCCGAGCACAGTAACGCACCCCTCCCGTGTCAAACACCAACCTACTGTCCTAAGCCACTAGCGTGTGGAAACACTACCATACTGCCCGAGCTGGAGGTATGCACCAATCGCTTGAGAAACATTATTTAATATCTTTACCTATTGGCAAAACACCAACCTTAATGCCCTTTGTCACAGGCTTTTGCTTCTAAGTGCCACACGCCATTCTACTGCCCATGTCCACTGGCATTCCTTATGACCTTATCAGAATCATTCTACTGCCCAGGCACTGGCACGGCCTACCCTGTGTCAAGCACCAGCCTACTGCTTTCAGCCACTGGCATTCACCGCTCACTTGCCAGAAATCCTCCACTGACAAGCACACCACCGTAGTGCCACACTGCCCAGGGTCACTCCCATGCACCACCCCGTGTCAAACTCCAACCCTAATGCCCTCAGACATTTGTATTTACTTTCAAGCACCACACACAATCCTACTACCCACTGACGCAGGCATGAATCAACCCTACCAGGTGCCAAACACCACAGTGCCGCCCTCTGCCGCTGGCACCCACCACTCCAGAGTTAACAACTATCCTATTCACCACCTCTAAGCACCATATTACGGCCATATACCATCCGAATTAAGTCAGCCGTGCACCATTCCAGAGTGACTCGAGAGTCTACTGCCCTTAGTTACTAACCTAACCATCCATGTGGTCCTCGCCTTCCTACTGCCCGGACAATGCATCATTTCAGAGCTCCACGGCAGCCTACTGCTCTTAGCCACTGCTAAGGTCATACCTCATTTTATTGGCCTCTACCATTGCTATGCACCAGTGCCATGCACTACCAGGGCACGAGTCGGGGGGTACACGTGGGTGGACGGCGTCCACCCACTATTTTCATATGGTGAACGCCGTCCACCCTGCCAAGAATTTGGGCCCCACTGAATAATGTGCTGAACTCGTCCCGGTGTAATTTCCAAACACCGGAACACTTTCAGCAGCGCCTGCACGTTGTCTGCTTTCCATCTGCAACAAGCAACAAAGTGCAGGCGGGGACGGGGATTTCTTATTTAAGGCTCCTGCTGGGCCCATAACAAACGCCGAATTTGAGGGGTCATCAGGCCTCCTTTTGTGAGTCTCTTGGCTGGGAGCAGTCAGGAGCCTCACACCTAGAAGCAAATGAAGCAGAGGGGAAACAAAGGTTATCACTTCACACATACTTAGGAAAGGCAGCTTTTCACTTTGTTTTCACTTTGTTCAGTCCCTGTTTAGGAGATATGCATGCACTGTAAGAATGTCAGATGTGTTGGTCTTTCCCAGTATTTACACACAGCAAATTGCATTTATATTGAGCTTACTTCCCCCGAGGAGGCGTTGAAATAATTTAAGCACCATTATTATTTCTGGTATAGCCCTACTCATCCCAATGCAGGGTTACAGAGCGCTTTACATCAACACACGCATATTACATGTACAATACATTGTATAAGTTTGTAAATGAATGTACAGGATGTGTTACAGAAAACTGGGGGATTGCAAGGTGTAGAAGTCACATATCATCTTCCATAGCTCACAGTGCTATTATCCTCGCAATGCGCTCAAACGTACACATGATAGACCTGCTAAACATATATGTAAGGGCTTTAGATCTGATGTCACTTCTTGTGATGCCACTTCCTGTAAAGTCGTGGCTTGTGATGCCACTTTCTATGATGTCAATTCCTGTGATGTCATGTGTGATGTCATGCGCTGTGATGTCGTGTGCTGTGATGTCGCGGGCCGTGATGTTGCGTGCCGTGATGTCACACGCCGTGATGTCACTTGCATACTGTCTAACTAAGTTAATCCCCCCACTTCTTTTTTAGGACTTGAGCCCTGTGCACTAATCTAGTGGACCCATCCCCTTCGGTGCACATATACCACTACTACACACCATCAGCGCCCCCAACATCCTGATGCCAATGGCATATACAATCATTGCCCATACACCACCCCACTGCCATCACACAGTCATGCAGGAATCTTTGAACTGCCCATCACCATTCTACTGCCCTCGGCCACTGGTGTGCACCATAAGTGTGTACAAATAACCCCACTGCCTCACACATTGAGGCATCACTGAAGTGTTTTCCACCATTCAACTGCCCTCGACCACTGCTGTGCCTCATCAGTGACTCTCCACCATTCTACTACCACAAACTGCCACGCGCCACTGAAGCGTCCCACACACTTTGACTGTCCTCAAGCACTGCCATGCACCATCAGTGCATCTACACAGTCCTACTACTGTCACACACTTCCAGGCACCACTAAAGTGCCCCACACAATGTTTCTGCCCTCAGCCACTGCCATGCACCATCAGTACGTGCACGCCACCCCACTGACAGCAGCCACTGGTGTGCACATGGCAGAGCACCCACACTGTTCAACTATCCTCTGTCAGGGTGGACGAGGGCTAGAGTTCTGTAGAAGGACTGATTTCATAGTAGCCAAAGTTACACCGCCCAGGTTAAGATCACCGTGAAGGCAAAAACATAGGGGGTCACTGAGAGCAGGGCAGTGGGGAGTTATCTCCCAAACACTGGAAGAGAGGATGTGGCGTAACGGCCAGGGTTGCCGACCTTGGAACTGCGACGCAGGTTCGAGTCTCAGCATGGGCTCATCCTCCTGTGATTCTGGGAAAATCACATAATCTCCCCGTGCCTACAAAAAATAAATATGTCCTTGTGTAATGTGACTGGTGCTCACGTACAGCTGCTCCAACACCTTGGGGCCGAGTTCGCGCTATATAAAACTGCAAAAAAAATAAAAATGTTTACCGGTCCATTCTGCAGCGCAGGGGGCACCGCCCTTGATGGGGGGCTACTATTCACCCAAAGATGTATCTGAATTTCAGGGGCCACACAGCCCATTCTGCAATTTAGCACTGTCACACAAGGCAGGCCTTTCAAAACGATCTGCTTTTTCCCTGTGCCCGACCGCCAAGCACAGCATCGGACAGGATAAAACAAACAATAGCCCCATGCACTGGTAACACCTTCTATCCCATCGGGGATACTGGCTTTTGTTTTCCAAAATCAAACCGCACTAGGGAAATTGTCGAGCCATGCTGCGATGGCAAAACAAATTGGCCGCCATTATTAGTATTTGCAAAAACAGCTGCTGTCATGCTGGCGCGAGCAGTTGGGTGACAAAAAGGCCACGAGCCTAGCAGTCAACTGTAGAGTTGGCAGCCGCTGTGGGCTAGGCCAGTGGACAGGATGCCCCAGTTGCTCGACCAGCAAGCTCTAAAATGGGCTCAAGGGTAATGGAACACCTGCCAAAAAATGCCCATTTGTCGGTTCCCCCGCCTCATTTTGAGACGAATGAGATCCACCCCTGGTTCTGCTGTCAGAAACACCCTCTAATTGGTTAGCCTTTTATTATTTAGTAATGGATAGGCAAAAACAAATAATGTCACCCAAGCACTGGGAGAAACTACCAGTGCATCAGGGAAGTTGCTTGTATTTTCCATTTCGGGTTTGTCTTAGTAAAACAAAACAAAATGTCAGCAAGACCACAATGCTACAGGACATGACAGACAGGTCAGTGCTGTTTGTTTTCATCAAACCCGCTTCGGCCATTTTGGCACGGCCAGTTTTTGTAACAAAGGTCTCTAACCCGGAAACTAACTTTATATTTGATTGGCCCTCCTCCACACCAATCCCCTAGCCTCGGTCACTTCAAGGCAGGTTGAGAAATCGAAGCTTGTGCTCTCAGTGTTCCACAGGCCCCGCCACGGCCGCATTGGGCATTCTGCTGCCACTACACATTTTTGCCAGGGCTGACCTTGGTTTCCAGTCCCTCTCTGCTGACAGCGGAAATTCTGGTCCCACACTGAAAAGTTTTAATGATAGGGTGACCAGGCGTGCCCGATTTGTTGGACAGTCCCAGTTTTTCACCATCTGTCCCAGCAAGTTTCATTACATTTAGCACCAGTCCCAGTTTTCAGAGCGGTTTGACTGAACTGAGAGGGCAGCACGTTTTCATGCATTGGGAGAGAGGGGGGTAGAACAGACTGAGACCAAATTGTGTGTGAAAATGGCCGCTTTATTGAAACAGGTGCACATTACAAATTACCATACCTGGCAGCTGCCTTACAAAACTAAAACCTCGCTATACATCCAACAACTGACCCCTGATCCCACCCCCGCCCCTATGATCCCCTCAAACATGCCCCCACCCTGCCACTAACATATTAACAACAATGTATTGCAGTTAAAAATATGCCTTACTATTAAACCAATCTCCCATACCTGCCTTTCTGAAACTGTAACTAACAAAACGTCTGTAACTGAACCTTAAGCTACCTGTCTACCCTTTCCCTACCCCTGTTCCCAACTTCCAATGATAACCAAAAACTTCTGCCAACCCTGGCCAACTTTTCAAAACCCCGCCATGAACCTGTTCCAAGCGACAGTACACTTAAAAACCCCTGTATACCTGTCCCAATCAAAGATAGCCCACAAAAAACGCCAAGTACAAGCAACCCCCCAATAAACCAATTGCCCTTAGGGATGGGAGGGAGGGGCAAAAACTAACTACCTTACCACTGCTCCCAGCCTCCAGGTCACCAAACCTAAAATAGTGGCTGGGAGCGGACCCCGCTGTCCCTTATAATTGGGCTACATTTTGGCTATCACCTGCGCAGCCTCAAAAGTACAAAATGGCCGGCGCCTGGCCAGCCCAATCCCAAAATGCCCAGGGGGCAGACCTCCCTACGCTCGGCTGCCCCCAAACCCCCATTGGGAGATAGGGGGGCAGACCAGACTGCGACCAAATTGTGTGTGAAAAAGGCCGCTTTATTGAAACAGGTGCACATTACAAATTACCACGCCTGGCAACTGCCTTACAAAACTAAAACCTCGCTATACATCCAACAACTGACCCCTGATCCCACCCCTATCCCTAGGATCCCCTCAAACATGCCCCCTACCCTTCCATTAACATATTAACAACATTACAATCTATTGCAGTTAAAAATATGCCTTACTATTAAACCAACCTCCAATACCTGCCTTTCTGAAACTGTAACTAACAAAACGTCTATAACTGAGCCTTAAACTACCTGCCTACCCTTTCCCTACCCCTGTTCACAGCTTCCAACGCTAACCAAAAGCTTCTGCCAACCCTGGCCAACTTTTCAAAACCCCGCCAATCAGAAACAAGCATTGGCATAGCCAATAGGTCTCGCATTTGGGGCCTTATAAGTGTTTAGGCAGAGCTATTGACTTTGCCAATGTGTTTAAGCTGTGCTGTAGAGAAGTGTGGCTGCTGTGCAGCATGCTGAAAAGTTGTAATAAAAAAGTGCCAGAAGCATTTGTTACCTTATATATGACCAAGAAGGCATTATGTCCAACAGAACGACCATATTAAAAAAATGTATGTACAATAAAAACTACCTCATTTTTCTTTTGTTCTTGCAATGCTTGTTAAAGTATTTTTTGAGGGGGCATAAACAATTGGAGGTTGAAGGTTGTGAACTAGTACCTGTATTATAAACACTAGCAGCGGCCAGACGCTAGGGGAGAACCAACAGATGGCGGATTCCGAGAGCAGGCTGAGGTGGTGCTGAGTGATGTTGAGGTGGTAGTGGTGGTGGTGACTGGTGCTGAGACGATGCTGAATGATGATGATGTGGTGGTGTACTATTGCAAAGGCGATGCTGAGCGATACTGATGCTGTGCTGGCCCCGAGTGATGCCGTGGTGGCGCCGAGTGATGCCGCCGAGTGATGCCGTGGTGGCGCCGAGTGATGCCGTGGTGGCGCCGAGTGATGCTGCTGTGACAGTGTCTTTGCTAGTTACAGTGGGTAGAAGAGGGGTAGAAGAGGGGTAGAAGGAGCAGCGCATGCGCTGGCTCAGGCGAGACCTAAAAGGGTGACAGAGGAACCCCATATAACTATCGGCCCATTAGTTGTATAGACCATCTGCAGAAGGTCTTCTGTCGCCAGATCTCGGTTAGACTTCCGGACTGGATGGTCAAAGACTATCTTGTCACCGTTACAGGCAGGGTTCCGCTCCAAGGTGAGCACAATAGATCAAATTTTCCATCTTGCTCTTATTGCGTCTTAATATCTTAAGTTATCCAGGGATCATTTATATCTGGCTTTTGTGGACCTCAGGGCTACCTTTGATTTGGTCCAGAGGCAGCACGTCTGGTCCATTCTAGCTGCCATGGGCATGGATCATACACTATTGAACACACTCAGACTACATAACACCACTGCACAAGTCGGGGGGGAAATCGAGTGGCAATCTAACTGATCACATTCCGGTCCTGCGTCTGGTACGACAAGGGTGTGTACTTGCGCCAACACTTCTTTGTAAATAAATGAGGTGGTAAATTTCTAGGCGAGAGCGCCCATGATACTCCAAAGCTTGCTGTTTGTCCTACACCTGCACTGCTGTTTGCAGATGACACCCTCCTCTCCTAAAGTCCGTCAGGGCTCCAAAACCTCCTACATAAATTCAGAGTTTTGCAACACCTGTGTTTTGGCTGTGAATACCACAAAAACTAAAGTTATGACATTCAGCCTGCATAAATCCTGCAAAGGCAAGTTTTTAATGAATGGGAGCCCTTAAAGATAGTAGGGAACTTTGATTATTTGGGGGTGGGGGGAAGAGAATCAGAATTGACGAGAAGAACCTGGAAATCACACGTACAGAAGAGTGAAATCATGCCGTTTCACTTTTCCTCAGCAGTCTCAGAGACTTAAAGCAACTCCTCCCAATCTGTCTCCCCTGCAATAGAGGTGTATAGGGCAAAAGCTCAGGCCGCAGCGCTTTATGGAGCGGAACTAGGGGGGATGGATCTCAATTATCAATGGCTTGATTACAAAGGAAAATAATTTCTTGAGGTCCCCATTCAGCCTATGACAGTACCCCCAAATTACCACTATTCATCTATACAAGCCTCAAAAGAGTGGGAGATAAGGCAACGTTAAAACCCTCCTGTATTGTGTTAGATTGTGGCCCACCCCAGAGCTCGATCATTATAGGCTGGCTCTGGTAGAAGGACTGAGCCAGCGCAATGCACAATCACTACCCTGGCTCAAGTTTGTTAAATTCCATCTCAACAGCCTGGGTGGGTACTGGAACAACCCCTCAACAATTGGGGCAGACGCTAAGGGTATATCCAAAGACGCATTCTGGCACAGAAATGTAATGGACTATAACAAAGCCAAATCTGGGGGTCTGGTGGAAGCATTTTTAGCATCCAAACTGCCCCCGCTAGAGAAATGTATCTTGACCAGATTCAACCTCCTTTAGACCGAACACTTTATAAAATTCAGGTTGGGAACACCACTGGTTAATAAATGTATACATAGTTAGAAATCCCACCAACTCACTTCAGCAGCCTGTGAGTTCAGTAGTCAAGAAACCAAGGATATTGAACACAAGTTATTCTTTCGCCCCAAGTAGGATAGGCCCTGGCGTGGTTAGCCTAAACCCCTATGCACTTTGATCGGGGTGAGATACTATTGGGAGGCCTACCACAAGAAAGGCCCCGTTTTCGTTTTTTTTTTTTTTTTAAAGTCGATATCTGTATACTATATGTCTACTACGGAAAAAGGCGGGATTGTTGTTCTAATTCGAAGTCCCAATATCGTAGGTACCATGCTCAGGTTTCACATCTCACCTTATTACTAGGGAATTGTGGGGTGTCAAGTTTGGAAAATTGTGTTACTGATGTTATGAAAACTTTAATGCTGCTATATTCGGGTTCTTACTTTTTCCCTTTTATCTTTTTTCTACTGGAAATCCTGTTGTTCTATGGTATTGCTATTGTTCCATCATGAACAGTGACCCGAGAGAAGTCAGGTGCTTTGTTTTCACTTTCCTTGACTAGAACAAGTATTAATTCTTTACATCATATTGTGCACCTTATAACTTTTACATGTTAGCCATTACATCAAGTTATCATGACTTTGTAACTAGTTTTGACCTTCCAGATGGCATCGCGGACCTGATTTTAGCCCACATCCAAGTCTATTTTTTTAGTTTTCACAATTTTAAATACAACTTCCTTTTAATAGTACTGTATTGATTCTTAGGTGCCTTCATGATTTTTAAATATGTTTTTGTACTTTTATGGCTCAAGGACCGAAATAAAGTATACAATTGAACAAGATAATTTATGTTGTTTTTCTCTGGGAGCAGCACAGATGGGAGAAGGTCAGTCGTTAACCTACATGGAGTTTTAGGTCTGGCTTGACAGTGCAACTGTCACCTGACATTTGAACATACACCAATATTATTCTTCAGTTCTTTGCTTCTACACAAATACATATCTACTCATGCCCTTTACTTGTGATGCTTCACATTACCATACACCATTTCTTTACATCCAGACCTATTAGCATTTGCCAATGCTTGTTTCAATTGATGAGTCATATATATGTGTAAACAATTATAATCTGCATGTTTGTGTATATATATATATATATATATATATATATATATATATATATATATATGTGTATATATATATACACACACACACACACATATATATACATATATACATACACAAATATTTGCACATGTAGAATGAGTGAGGAAAGCAGAGTTTAAAATCATTTTAAATTAATGTTTTATTTGTAATTAAATTACATAAATATTTTTAATCTAAAAATATTAAAAATGAGTGCAAGTTTAGTAAATTACACAGTAGGTTATTAAAATTGAGATATTAGTTAATACGTATTGAGTAATCTTGACTTAATTTTTTTACAAAAGGTAGGATTAAAAAATATTTTAATTATAATCTAAATGTAAGGTTTCATTTTTTGTGTGGGGTAAGGGATTGCAGGGTTCAGAGACAGGTGGTGCATAGGTCTAGCATGGATTTTTGGGTTCAAGGATTCGTAGTGCACAGAGGTGGTAAGGTTTTTGGCTTCAGAGCTGGGGAGTGAATAGGGGTCTTAAGGGGTCCAGGGAGCAGTAGTATATAGGCACAGTAAAGTGTTTTTACGGTTCAGAGATGTGTAGTGTATATGGATATTAGCTGTCAGAGGGCAAGTAGTGTACAGATGTAGTTTGGTGTTTAGTGTTCATGGGTAGTTAGTGTACAGGAGAAGTCAGGAGATGTGGGGGTTAGGGAATGGCAAACGTACAGGGAAAGTAAGGTATTTAGGATTCAGGGTTGTGTAGTGTATAGAAGAGTAGTAAGGGGTGTTTTTGGTTCGTGGGTAGAGTAGCGGGGCAATAAATTTTTAGGGTTAAGGGGTATGTATCGTACTGGGGTAGTTATAGTTTTAGGAGTCAGTCATAGGATTTTCAATGTTAAAAATATAAATAAATTAAAAAACAGAATTTAAAGAAAATTATTAATCGGAAAATAAATTTAAAATTTAAGTTTCATTATACAATTAAACCTATAATAGTGTATTTCTACACACATGCAAAAAAGTATTATATGCACATACACACGTGTAAATATGTATATTTACCGACCTGCGTGTGAAGTAAAGCCCCGTCATGTAAATGATCACGTGATGTAATGAGCCCCTGGGGTAAAATACAGTGAAGTGAGGACTTACTACCGTAGCACCATCAGAAAGTAATTATGTGGAAAACCGGATTGTACTCCGTGTTAAAAAGAGCCGAGGATATTTTCCCCAAAAAGCTTAGGCTATAGTTAGCAAATAATTACTTAGAACTACCAAAGGATTACTCAAGCTCCGATTCCAGTGGTCGGCGGATGCCAGGGACACCAGGCGCTATGTCAGTGGCAAGGCCAAGTTTGCAAAATGCACAAGTGCTTATTTCTGTATCCGCCTATGGCCTGAAGAGCCTCATGAAAGATGACAATTTCAAAATAAATGCACGAATACCTACGGCCCCTACAACTCCATGGAACGGAGGGCTTTCTGGCATTTTTCAAGGAGTAGAGTAAAAAACGAAACCATGTTTGTGAATTGTGTGTACTGTTACCTATATTTTATGTGCCGCTTTTATTGTCTTGCGTGCCCATTATGAAATTAATAAAACAAACATACAAAATGCTTGTATAAAATGCACAAGTTCTATGTTACTGGAGGCAGACGGCATTATTGCTGGAATAAAGCCATGACCCCTCGATACCAGGGACTGAGGGATTTGAACCAAGTTAAACGTGTTTATGCATTTTCTGTTTTTGTCGTATTATTCACGTCAAATAGTGATTCTAGTATTACATTTCTGCTTTGTTTGCATTTTTTATTACTGCAAATTTTATTCATGAACAAAATGTTTTTCTATTTTTGGACTTTTTGTGCAAGTTATTCAATGTTTATGTACTTTTGAACAAAAAATGTAATAAAGGTTTGCGATATAATTTAAAATAAATAAAATAAAACAGTGCGGCTGTACCAATGGTGCAGATGATGCTGGTGTTCCGGGCCGTGGTCGGTTCCGAGTCGATGTCCAGGAGGCAGAGGTGCTCCAGGAAGGTGTCCGCCATCGACGCATTTAGCTGCTGCTTCTGGAAGAAGGCCGTGCCGAGGTCATGGGTCAGCTGCGCCATGATGTCAGAGTAGCGCCTGTTGACTGTTGCTGCGAAAAGGAAGAATTAAAAGGCGCTTGAATGTAAAAGCATAATAAGTAATGACAGATAAAAATAGCCCCGCCCAGACCCACATACCCCAGGCCCTCCCACAGGTACTAGCCCCTTCCACAGGGTGACTCCAGAACACCTCGGGAGCGGCCAGGCAGTATGAGCTCCTTTCAGGGCATCAGCAGCTGCCAGAAACCACCGCTAACACGAGTCACCTAGGGCTCCCTAAAACCCCATCTCCAGGGGCCAGTCTTCCATTGGTGTAGCAGGTGCAGTGGCACCGGGACCCACTGAACCCCGGTTATTGCTATATTTCACAGTTCAAAAGCGGCCGGGGGGCATTACCTTCTTTGCCCTAGGGTACATGACACTGGCTAGGCCAATGCCCATCTCCACAGGTAACCATAGCTCACCATGCTCCTCCAGACACACCCTTTGCCCCCTCCCCTCTTTCAAATGTATTTTCATTTCCTTTTGGGGGCGGGGGCTATCTCCATTTCTTGAGCTGGTTAACAATCAATCATCACGAGGTCTCTGTGATACACCTCACAGCCGCCGGGGTCTCACTGGCAGCCCCAGGTGACCCCCTGCCCTCCCTGGGTTTACACCTACACAGCAGGCCTCGCAGAGCTCGGGTCCGGGAATACATTCACCTGTCCGGCGCAGGTGCACCCCTCCCACCCAGCTACTGCAGTTAGTAAAAGAAACCAGGTCTCCTATTTAGAGGGAAGGACGGTGGGCCCGTTCTTGTGCAGTGAGAGGGTGCCTCGGAGCCCGGGTACGGTCGAAGAAAAAGGTTTATTCATACGAGGGAGAAGGAGGGCCGCATTCTGGGGAGCGAAAAGTATCTAACAACGCCAGCTATTTCTCATGGCATTTCGCATCAGTTAGGAACGAGGGTCCGTTAATTCCCACGTTACCTTCCATGGCGTTCATCTTAAGGGGCGGCAGCCTGCAAAGCAGTCCCAAAACGCTCGTGCGTCGTGGCTGGCCTTTGGATGAGTACGCGCGGCAGACATGTGTTTCACTTATCGCGCCCGCGTCTGGGCACGATAATTGGAAACACATGTTTGCCGCGCGTACCCATCTCAAAAAGGCCAGCCACGGCCACGCAGCGTTTCTTGGACTGCTTTGAAAACTCACTTACAATAAGTCTCCGCCTCTAAGCAGCGCTTGCGCGCTACTCGAGGCTCGACCTAAAAAGGGGGTGGGGTTTTCCACATACCCTTTTTTCTGCCCCCCCCCCCCTCCTATTTACACCACTGGCCTTCCGCCTGCGTGACTTTGCACATTTAGAGTCCTGGCCAAAACCTTTCTGACTTCTTGTAGTGTAGCTCCTATTTCCCTAATAGGCTCTGCGCATTGGAATAATATATCCTATAGGTTTGACATAGGACAATGGTCAGTATGTCCCTATCGAGTATATTAAACTTAATTACTTGTGCCAGCTAGCTCAGAGGCCACTAGAAACTCCTTGACAACAAGAAGGGAGTAGTTTCTGGCAGCCGCAAAACATGACCACTGTGTTTCCCTTTAGAATCAGAACGTGTCCCAGAGTCGTGGAAACAATAGATAACTATTTCACTCAGCTCAGTCGTGCATGCTTAGTTTTCTCCAAGTTACACAGAAAGAAATAGACGGGCGTTTCAATAAAGGATTTATTGAACAGTCTTGTTTCTGGTGTAAGTAAAATGTGCTGTTACGATCACAAGACAGTATGCGAGATAAATAATGTACAGTGTGAGCAGTAGAAATAAATAATACTGCAATAGCATTATCTTTTAGTACATATGTATTTACATAAATAACACAGACTAAAAATGCGAGTACTCATACGATGCGTTGCTAAGCTAGTTCTACCCCAATGTACCTAACCTAACCTAGGTGTAGGAAGAGGGAAGAAGTAGGTGAAGTATTCCTTACTACGGTATACTAAGAGTATGTTAAGTCTAGTATGCCTAGTATGCCAAGAGTCCCTCTAGGTTCTAGTCAGTTCCATACCTGAAGAATGAGAGAGGTTGGAATCTCTTTGCCAGGCTCGAACTCCAACACCCCGCAAGGGAAGTCAGATCACTGGAAGCTGGACTCTCTGCGTGCAGGGATGACAGCGTCTTCTCAGTGCGTCAGGCTGGGAAACGGGCTCCTCTGAAGTCGAGGTCTCCTCCGATTTACAGGGGCTAGGGAAGGTATATTTATACCTTAGAAGTACCTCACAATGTTAGCATTGACGTGAATTGGACAGCGAAAGACGTCATGAATGAACCCCCTAAGGAATAATGGTTCATGCATAATATATGAGTCCTTGAAGAAATCAATAGTCCTGGGCTAGGGAAACTCCCGCAGCCTAAGGGTCTGTTCTTCATGAACTCGTTGTGACGTTAGGGTGGACGGATGTCCGAGACCATGCCTGTATTTGGAGTGCACGGTTTAATGCCTAAATAAGGGCTGGGATTTTATGCGTATATAAGGGCAGGGCGAATTGTGCCTATATAAGGACATGATACTGGAAAGCCCGTTTATGGACACCCTAAGAGGAATACAACACCCACTCCACTTTCGTGTGTACGATAATACTAAAATGCTAAACATTTTAAAATGCTAAACATTAAAATGGAGTACCGCATATTTCTAAAATATTTCATAAAACCATTTTAAAAAAAGGCATTTAAAAAACCAATTAGAATGCAAAAAGGTACTGTGCATTTGAAGCATTGCTTTTCATTTCAGGCATAAAGTTCGAAAATAAATACAATTGGAATGAAATAAGCAGTAATATTTACATGTGACAGAAAATGATCGATAAGTTTCTCAAAAATCAAAGTCATTTCATGTGATGAAAATTAATGGACTGTTTGAGACACACAAGATGACTAAGTGTCCATGGAAGTACCGCAAAGTCTGTACTATAAGGCTAGTTCTACTTTAAGCAGATTGAAGTGCCATTTTCGTTCGAAAAATGGGAAAAAAGTTCAATTTTTGGTAGAGTTCCAAGTTGTTTTAAAAATGAAGGCCAAATTGTTACTGCATCTCTGGAACACTGTATGCTGAATCAGAGTCAGTTTACGGACACAATCCTGTGCACACGTAATTGGGATAATAGATCAAAGCAAAGTCTCAAAGGTTGCTCAATGTAAGATCGACATCAGTAGAGTATATCAGGAATATTTAATGATGCAACAAAGAAAAAAATGACCAGCCGACACGTGTTTCGTCACATAGGGAATGTTCCCGTGACTCTTCAGGGCTGGGAAAGATACAAAGTATGTACAAATGAGGAGGAGCAATCATACATACAATGTGCATCTGCGTGACTCATAAAAGTGACACGCGCTATCACCAGAAAAAGTGGAGGGAAACCCCAGGGTACATGAAGTGAAAAGGTGCATGAAGGAACTTTTAGAATAAAAAACATAAGTATGTGACAAGAAACTAAGGCTGTGCATCAGAACACAGTGACAAGGATCATTTAGGTGTATCTAGTGAAAGAAGGGACCGGTGAAGAAACTACTGAAGCCGGTGCATGAACTGATCTAAAATAATCAACAAAGTGACATGGGTGTCCATTGTAATTGTAGTGCAATGGACAAATACGAATCAAAGTGTAGTGCTATCCACATGGCGTGTGGAAGACATAGTGATAACACAGACATGTGTCGATTACACCAATGTATCATAAAACAAAGGGGTGTCAAGATGGTATCTAAAGGTGACCAGAATTGCAAAAACATATCAAAAACATCATCAGGGATAGTAGAACGTAGTAAACACCGATAAAATCCATCACGTAGCGAATTTACAAAGAAATTGCAGTGATAACAAAGCATGAGTGAAAATCACCGTGATCGTAATGCACAATCAGCTAAAAAACATGAATAGTAAACAGCGAATGTAACCAACCGAGATAAATGAGCTGGACGGAGATAACGGGGTGCGTGTGAATGGTTGACAACACAAATAGTAAGTGAATAATAAAGAAGTGGTGAGAAACAGGGAAGAAAAGAAAGGGAAACAAAGGGAAAAGTTAAAACGGAGATATAGTACCAGTGAAAGGAAGTGAGGTAGCAAGGATAGAAGGGAGAGCAAATTGGACAACCGTGAACGCAGAAAAACAACCGACCAACGAATGACAGAGGTCCGGAGTGAAGTGAGGAAGGTGAGAGGAGAGAGTGGCGTACAGACCGGACTAAGGGTAACGTAACCGGAGAGGAAAACAAAGGAGCTTACCCGAGCGGGCGGTGAAAACCTGGACGTAAGGAAAGTAATGGACGTCTAGAGAGAAGGATTGGAGTCTGGGGAAACTGTCCAGACGCGTATGACCAGGGAAAAGGATCCCGGTGCTGCCAGGGGCAGGACCCGTAAAGAAAGCTGTAAAGGAAGGAGAAAGGGTGAACCTGGGGAACAGTGACGTGAGGAGGCACAAGGCAGGACCGAAATAAACTCACCTAGAAGAACGCTAGGGAAAACGGCAAAGCCGGAAGGCAAAGTAACAGGCGGGTGCGCCTGGAACCTGCATAGAAAATAGTAAGGAAATTAACATTAGACGGGGATTAGTGCAAGTGGGCCGGTGGGGACACGTCAACCGCCCGGGGAGAAAAACGAGGACTTACTTGGAGGATGAAAGACGTCCGTCTCTCGCATGACTGCCGGATACGGAAGTCACGGTCTAGGGGGGAGGAGTGAATTTAAAGAGGAAAGTACAGGGGCGGGGTCTCAGCAGGAGGGTGTGGTCAAGAAGGGTAGAGCTAGATCCAGAGGGTGAAAAGGGAGAAAACGGAAAAGGTAGAAAGACTAAGTGTGTGAGCACAATGCAGCAACAGAAACAGAAGCAGAGTGAAAGCATAGACGTATAGAAGAGGTAAAAATATCAGTTAATAGAAAGACAGCTACACACTGAGTGACATGATAAAAATTATTAGCAAAATGAACATAAGCACAAACGGCAAATAACATGGCACAAGGGAGAAGCTGAAAATAGAGATACTGCACTCTATGTGTGTAGGGCAGCACATTGTAGTGGATGCTGGAAATATCGCCAGCGGAAACCACAATACCACATGTCAAAATATGTAAGGCCAAACAAAACATAAAGTATCCAGACCTAATTAGGTGGGACTAAAAGAAAAATAAAACGTGGAAGGAATAGACACCGCAGTCAATCTAAGGACAGCTGAACTGTGAGTGACATGAATATAATAATAATGAAATGACAAAACAAACATAAGCACCAAAAGGGAACAGCATGGTATAGAGAGTGAAGCTGGAAATAGAAATATCAAACCTTATGTATAAAGGGCAGCACATTACTATAAAGTCTGGAACAGTGGCTGAAAAACCACAGTATCACATGTCAAATGATATTGATAAAATCACACCGTAGAACATCAGAATCCTTAATATGTGGGAATGAACATTACAACATGACACAGAAATACAGAAAGAGCACAATCGTGGGTCAGTCGCCCAGAAAGTAGTGCAGTTCGTGATCAGTGTTGAGTCCGTGTGTCACAGACTGAAGGCGCATAATCCATGAAGCTTCTTGGCGCCTGAGTTGAAGTTCTCTGTTACCCCTCTGGGATTAGCGGTGGCAACATCACATCCAAAGAAGGAAAACCGTTTGTTGACGCTCTGGGTTGAACAGTTCGCCGCATGCACGGCCATAGGGTATCTGATATCCTGGTTTTGAAGAGCTCTGATATGTTCGCTGATGCGTTCTCTCAGGGGTCTGATCGTACTGCCCACATACCAGCGCTTGCATGTGCATTCAAGTATATAAACCAGACATAGTGATAACACAGACATGTGTCGATTACACCAATGTATCATAAAACAAAGGGGGTGTCAAGATGGTATCTAAAGGTGACCAGAATTGCAAAAACATATCAAAAACATCATCAGGGATAGTAGAACGTAGTAAACACCGATAAAATCCATCACGTAGCGAATTTACAAAGAAATTGCAGTGATAACAAAGCATGAGTGAAAATCACCAGTGATCGTAATGCACAATCAGCTAAAAAACATGAATAGTAAACAGCGAATGTAACCAACCGAGATAAATGAGCTGGACGGAGATAACGGGGTGCGTGTGAATGGTTGACAACACAAATAGTAAGTGAATAATAAAGAAGTGGTGAGAAACAGGGAAGAAAAGAAAGGGAAACAAAGGGAAAAGTTAAAACGGAGAGATAGTACGAGTGAAAGGAAGTGAGGTAGCAAGGATAGAAGGGAGAGCAAATTGGACAACCGTGAACGCAGAAAAACAACCGACCAACGAATGACAGAGGTCCGGAGTGAAGTGAGGAAGGTGAGAGGAGAGAGTGGCGTACAGACCGGACTAAGGGTAACGTAACCGGAGAGGAAAACAAAGGAGCTTACCCGAGCGGGCGGTGAAAACCTGGACGTAAGGAAAGTAATGGACGTCTAGAGAGAAGGATTGGAGTCTGGGGAAACTGTCCAGACGCGTATGACCAGGGAAAAGGATCCCGGTGCTGCCAGGAGGCAGGACCCGTAAAAGAAAGCTGTAAAGGAAGGAGAAAGGGTGAACCTGGGGAACAGTGACGTGAGGAGGCACAAGGCAGGACCGAAATAAACTCACCTAGAAGAACGCTAGGGAAAACGGCAAAGCCGGAAGGCAAAGTAACACAACTCGACGAGTTCTGTCGACACCTCAATTCCAATAACATGAATATGGCATTCACTAGCCACAGCAGCGTCTCCAACATTACATTTCTTGATGTGGAACTCTACATTAAGACAGACACCTTACACAGTCGCCTCTATAGAAAGGAAACATCCTGCAATGCTATCCTTCATGCAGAAAGTTCCAACCACCACATCAGATACAGGCCATCCCCTATGGTGAATTCGTAAGGGCTAGACGGAACTGCAGTGAAGAACCCGAGTTTCAACAATGTATAAAGAGCATGAAACAGAGATTCAAAGACAGAGGCTATAGTCCCCACACGGTATCTAAAGCTGAAACCAGGGTCAATCAGCTAGATAGACAAGACACCCTCCGTACCAAGAACACCCGTGTGGCAAGTGATCAACCAGTTAGATTGGTGACAGACTACAGCAACATGGGTCTGGTTATAAAGAAAAGCCTCAACAGACACTGGGACACTTTACTGGCAGACACCTCCCTGAAGAATATCATAACATCCAGACCATTAGTGACATATAGGCGCGGCAGAACACTTAGATCCAGGTTAAGCCCCAGTGTTCCTAGACACGTTACCAGTCACACTTGGTTAGGCACACACTCTTTGGGTTTCTACAAATGTGGTAATTGTGGGGTCTGCAGACTAGCCCAGCATGGAATCAGATCTTTCAAGGCACGTAACAAGAGGACATACTGGATCAAGCACAACATCAATTGCCACACCAAGTTTGTGGTTTATATACTTGAATGCACATGCAAGCGCTGGTATGTGGGCAGTACGATCAGACCCCTGAGAGAACGCATCAGCGAACATATCAGAGCTCTTCAAAACCAGAATATCAGATACCCTATGGCCGTGCATGCGGCGAACTGTTCAACCCAGAGCGTCAACAAACGGTTTTCCTTCTTTGGATGTGATGTTGCCACCGCTAATCCCAGGGGGTAACAGAGAACTTCAACTCAGGCGCCAAGAGGCTTCATGGATTATGCGCCTTCAGTCTGTGACACACGGACTCAACACTGATCACGAACTGCACTACTTTCTGGGCGACTGACCCACGATTGTGCTCTTTCTGTATTTCTGTGTCATGTTGTAATGTTCATTCCCACATATTAAGGATTCTGATGTTCTACGGTGTGATTTTATCAATATCATTTGACATGTGATACTGTGGTTTTTTCAGCCACTGTTCCAGACTTTATAGTAATGTGCTGCCCTTTATACATAAGGTTTGATATTTCTATTTCCAGCTTCACTCTCTATACCATGCTGTTCCCTTTTGGTGCTTATGTTTGTTTTGTCATTTCATTATTATTATATTCATGTCACTCACAGTTCAGCTGTCCTTAGATTGACTGCGGTGTCTATTCCTTCCACGTTTTATTTTTCTTTTAGTCCCACCTAATTAGGTCTGGATACTTTACGTTTTGTTTGGCCTTACATATTTTGACATGTGGTATTGTGGTTTCCGCTGGCGATATTTCCAGCATCCACTACAATGTGCTGCCCTACACACATAGAGTGCAGTATCTCTATTTTCAGCTTCTCCCTTGTGCCATGTTATTTGCCGTTTGTGCTTATGTTCATTTTGCTAATAATTTTTATCATGTCACTCAGTGTGTAGCTGTCTTTCTATTAACTGATATTTTTACCTCTTCTATACGTCTATGCTTTCACTCTGCTTCTGTTTCTGTTGCTGCATTGTGCTCACACACTTAGTCTTTCTACCTTTTCCGTTTTCTCCCTTTTCACCCTCTGGATCTAGCTCTACCCTTCTTGACCACACCCTCCTGCTGAGACCCCGCCCCTGTACTTTCCTCTTTAAATTCACTCCTCCCCTAGACCGTGACTTCCGTATCCGGCAGTCATGCGAGAGACGGACGTCTTTCATCCTCCAAGTAAGTCCTCGTTTTTCTCCCCGGGCGGTTGACGTGTCCCCACCGGCCCACTTGCACTAATCCCCGTCTAATGTTAATTTCCTTACTATTTTCTATGCAGGTTCCAGGCGCACCCGCCTGTTACTTTGCCTTCCGGCTTTGCCGTTTCCCTAGCGTTCTTCTAGGTGAGTTTATTTCGGTCCTGCCTTGTGCCTCCTCACGTCACTGTTCCCCAGGTTCACCCTTTCTCCTTCCTTTACAGCTTTCTTTTACGGGTCCTGCCCCCTGGCAGCACCGGGATCCTTTTCCCTGGTCATACGCGTCTGGACAGTTTCCCCAGACTCCAATCCTTCTCTCTAGACGTCCATTACTTTCCTTACGTCCAGGTTTTCACCGCCCGCTCGGGTAAGCTCCTTTGTTTTCCTCTCCGGTTACGTTACCCTTAGTCCGGTCTGTACGCCACTCTCTCCTCTCACCTTCCTCACTTCACTCCGGACCTCTGTCATTCGTTGGTCGGTTGTTTTTCTGCGTTCACGGTTGTCCAATTTGCTCTCCCTTCTATCCTTGCTACCTCACTTCCTTTCACTGGTACTATATCTCCGTTTTAACTTTTCCCTTTGTTTCCCTTTCTTTTCTTCCCTGTTTCTCACCACTTCTTTATTATTCACTTACTATTTGTGTTGTCAACCATTCACACGCACCCCGTTATCTCCGTCCAGCTCATTTATCTCGGTTGGTTACATTCGCTGTTTACTATTCATGTTTTTAGCTGATTGTGCATTACGATCACGGTGATTTTCACTCATGCTTTGTTATCACTGCAATTTCTTTGTAAATTCGCTACGTGATGGATTTTATCGGTGTTTACTACGTTCTACTATCCCTGATGATGTTTTTGATATGTTTTTGCAATTCTGGTCACCTTTAGATACCATCTTGACACCCCTTTGTTTTATGATACATTGGTGTAATCGACACATGTCTGTGTTATCACTATGTCTTCCACACGCCATGTGGATAGCACTACACTTTGATTCGTATTTGTCCATTGCACTACAATTACAATGGACACCCATGTCACTTTGTTGATTATTTTAGATCAGTTCATGCACCGGCTTCAGTAGTTTCTTCACCGGTCCCTTCTTTCACTAGATACACCTAAATGATCCTTGTCACTGTGTTCTGATGCACAGCCTTAGTTTCTTGTCACATACTTATGTTTTTTATTCTAAAAGTTCCTTCATGCACCTTTTCACTTCATGTACCCTGGGGTTTCCCTCCACTTTTTCTGGTGATAGCGCGTGTCACTTTTATGAGTCACGCAGATGCACATTGTATGTATGATTGCTCCTCCTCATTTGTACATACTTTGTATCTTTCCCAGCCCTGAAGAGTCACGGGAACATTCCCTATGTGACGAAACACGTGTTGGCTGGTCATTTTTTTCTTTGTTGCATCATTAAATATTCCTGATATACTCTACTGATGTCGATCTTACATTGAGCAACCTTTGAGACTTTGCTTTGATCTATTATCCCAATTACGTGTGCACAGGATTGTGTCCATATTACTAGTGTGGGTTGTTGACTCACACAAATTACGGGGGTTATTGGGTATTTCCCCCGACCTGGCAGCACCGTTCACATACTCTGGCTATTGTTACATAAACGCGTACGAGTCTGAGCGCCTACTCCCTGTTGTACGAAAAACCCTACACAACTTAGAGTCAGTTTACGGGTCTGGTGTAAACATGAGATCATCTATTTCTATAGACAAAACATCATCCACTGTAGTCGGTGTCAGTTGGAACACCTCGTGTAGTAGATTAATTGCACAGAGATGAGAAGCATTGCTTCCAGCATATGTTGCCTCAGCAATGTTCGCGTCCGTTGTTACCTGTGTGCCTGTAGATCTTTCTCGTACCTCAGCAGCAGCCGGAAGCGTCTGTGAGATCTCAATGAATGCTGACATCAGGATAGGAAGCCTCTGGGGACAACACAGAGCATGGGCCGTTATCGGGACCAGCAGAGTATCGACATCCGTTGGCGTTGCTGATGGAAATGTTAGACAGGTGTCCAACACGCATTCTTCACCGCATAGCAGGCATCGTAGAACAGGTAAGATGCAATCTTGCCAGATTGGTCTGAATGACAGGAACCAGGTTGTATTAAGGTCCCGTACACGAGTCATGCCCAAAAGCTTTACTATTTGCTCACGGCACTTTCGTTCAAGGAGAGCTTTCTCCAATTCGCTCGGAGTGATGTCTGCGAATAGGCTGGCCATAGCGCAATAGCAGAAAGAGAAATAGAATTCCGGCAACAAGTGCTAGAATTAATGGTATGCCACCAAACACCGAATGTGCAAAGTTCGGGATGATTCCGAGTATTGCCTGGAAAGGTGCTAACAGACCGGAGCAGATGCTCTTAAATACATGTACAATTCCTGTTGTATCAGACATGTTGAAGATATGTGATATCATTTCTACGAAATGTATAGGGCAGTTTGTACGTATTAAAGTCTGTATCTCAGCCGAAGTCCTTGCTATTTGTAGATCATAGGTTTCTTTGGCCGAGGTCAAAGGCACTGTTTGCTGTAAAAGCATGGCTTTCATTCTGCTTAGAGTATCAAATCTTATAAAAGAGACGTTCAGCGAAGGCCATAGAGGCGACTCCCTGACTGTGTCTATTGGGGCAAACAATACTTGCATACAGCAAGTGACCCTGGAGTTGACCGTTACTAGATATGGGATGCCTGGCAGCATGCCGCAGCAGCTCTGATCATTCAACATGAGGTAACTCCCATTAGAAAGTTGTCCAAATGCTGGATTAATCACAGCAGCTGGAGTACCCTGCTGATGGCAAGACAAATTTTCCACTGAACCATTACAAGCCCCGTGCAAGGAAATGTCCTGACATATAAGTGAACCACTCAGTGCAAGTTTACAGTTTGAACCGCTCAAAAACACTTCACGATCCCCACTCCAACATCTATATGTATACAGTAAATCCCACGATGTCTTAATGTATTCCTTACCCAACCTTTCATATTTGCCTGCTTGCATTTGTCTGAGGCAATACTGAAACTGAAAAGTACTCACAGGTAATGTTATTTTGCCATGAATAAGCTATTCTGTAGCTGGTTTTTCTGCCACTGTGAATGGTAACTTTTCCAGTTTTTCAATGCTCAGCACTGTATACTTTGCTCCTCTTTGTGCCAGTTCGATCTGTTTATCAGTGAGATTGTATTCTGAAAACAGAGCCGTTGTGTTGATGAAACGCCAAGGCACATAGCCCGCTCGCAAAGATTGCAGCGTCCAGCTTAATAACATAATAGAACGTAATTGAGACTGGCCTTGTTGTAACATCACCAAATCTTGTTCTAGTATGTCGATAGCAGAGGATACAATGCCATCCAATGAATATATTCTGGAGGACAAAGTTGTTAACCCATTGTCGACCACAGAGAGTGTTTTCTCTAAATTAATACGATCAAGTTTACGTATTCGTTCTGCAGCCTCTATCTGTGATACTTTCCAAGCTTCATTATAAGCAGCATAAATGCCGGCATATATGAAACGTTTTTGACGCGGTTTTCTTGGTCCAAGCAAGAATTCCCTAAGGTCTGCGTCCTTTTTAAGTAAGGTTAAGTGTTGTTTCACATCCTGTAGTGTAGATTTATGCAGCCAATCGAGGCATAATTTCCCTACACTGTATGTTGTTACTACCCCCGGATGTTGTCTTTGGACGTATCTTGGGTCTGGCCTATTTATAGTAAAGCCCTGAGTTTTATTCAGGAATCTTTCCTGACAGTTATTCGTGTCTGTGGCCAGATCAACCATTTTTTCCAAGTAGGATTAGATCTGTTGAGTTGTAGTATATTGTCAACTGTCACCACTGCCTTTGTATTATTTTCACTGGCAGGTGTTGGTACAGAAGGTGTGTTCATCTCTTTTATCTTGGCTAATCCAAGACAAGATGTTTGTTGGATAGTTTCATTCAAAAACATTATTTGTTCTGGGATAATGCAGGCTCTAAATAAAGCTTCTATCCCCTGCACTTGCCAATCTTTAGTACCCCACACAGTTTTTGTGACAATTGTGTCTTTCCAAAAGTCGAAACCCTGTCTAGACAGTTGGGCATTAAAAAATGCAGAATAAATCTGTTTTGTATTTGTTAACATAATTTTCAGTCCTGTTTTGTTTACATTTTTATAGTAAAACATTTCTGTATTAGATGTGTTGTATCCTGAAAAATATGGAAACTTGTTAGCAAATGTTTTTGAACTACCGTATGGTGGTGTAGGACAATGCTCCCATTGGTTAAACATAAATACATTTCTTGGATATGCAGATTTATGCAAATAATGATGACCATAGTGATTATAACAATACAGTTGTTCATAGTCTGATGAACCCTCTAAATATTCATTTTTAGAAAATGCAGCAGATTTTTCTAAGTCAAACATTATGTTGTTTACAGTCTCAAAGTCCCAATCATCTGAATAGGTACTAGACGTAATTAGATCACTTAGTGAAATTTTAAACAAATGTGGAATGTTCAATTGTTCATTCGGGCCGAAGATATCATAATCTGTTTTGTCCCACACTATACCATCCTGTATAGGAACAGCTGTGATGTTCACTGATGATAAGTCTCTTGCTTCACAATGGGAAGATTTATGAGGTTTCAAATGTACGTTCACGTCTTTTCCTTCAGTGTTCACATGGATATATCTGCCGCTTATAAGCATGCTTACAGTTGTTACCAAAGCTAGCCAGAGCAGGAAAACAAAAAGTCCAGATGTAATCCAGTGTTCAATCCATGGAGAAACCAAATAAGTCTTTTCAGAAAGTGAAGACAGTCTTGTACTTGCTGCTTGAATTTTAATGACACTGGCGTCGTTTCAGGTTCACTCGGATCTTCTGAGAACGTATCAAAGTTAATAAAATAGCCAGAAGCAGTTCTGTCAATTGTTGGAATTGCATCAGGATTTGTAGAAATCACTGGAACCAGTTCATCACTTGTTACGTTGGTGTAGACAGGTGTATTTGGACGAACTGTTACTTGGTGTTCAAGAGGGATGAGTTCCATAGCGTTGTTGCTTAGTCCTCCATCTATTACATGCTGAATTCTCGATAGTTATCAGTCTTTCAGTCTGAACCTCTTGGATAGTAGCGAGAGGAGTGTGTCTGCTACTAGGTCGGAGTCCACGAGGCCTACTATTTAGTATTGGCCACATACTGTGGTTTGATCAGGTCGATGGACACAAATCTTTTCTCCTTTCTTCCAGCAAGGGGCGGCAGAAGTACTGTTCTTGTTCCTTGAACTGCTAGGACAGGTACTGGTTGTCTGTAAGAAGGTCCAAATTCCTTCTTGTCCGCAATTTTTCTCTGACTAGATCCCCAACTTTTGGAATCCAGACAGGCCTTGCTGGGACAGCCGGTTGATCCCCAGTGGTGGTTGACTGTAGGAATACGTTGCTTTGTTTTGATCTTAGTTCATTTAGTTCCTGTAAAACAGCCAAACGATCTTTGATATCAAAGGGTTTATTTTCCACCACTGTGCCTACGTGTTCAAGGTCTGGTACCCACATTCTTGTCCCAAATAGGATCTCATATGGAGTGACCCCCTAGAGAACTTCTTGGCAGGTTGTTCAATGAGCGCTGTACCCCACTAAGGTGTTTGACCCACCCATCACCCGAACCTAATACCCTAGCTGTTATAGACTGCTTTATGTCCCGGTTTTTCCTTTCCACAACCGAATTTCCCTCAGGATGGAATGTAGAGGAGTACCGCAATGCAATGCCCAGACTGGCCATGACTTCTTTGTAAGCCCGAGAGCTAAACGCAGGACCCTGGTCAGAATGTAGCGTGCCTATTGCGTATGTGCCGATAAAGACTCGCATATCTTTTATAACAGTTCGAGCGTCATCTGAGCTCTGTGGCCATATCCATAGGAACCTAGATTCAGTATTTGTGGGAATGCTTTTGTCCAGTAGGACGAAGGCGCGTAGATAGTCGAATGCTGTCTAACAGTGGTGTCTGTACTGGGTTGCCGCATTCGCAGCATGGTGTTTGGTGGCTCTCTCGCTGTAATTTACAGTCTAAGCAGTTGTTGATGAATATGTGAATTTCTGTATTCATTCCAGGCCACCAGTACATCTCTTTTAACGTCAAAATTGTTTTAGAGATCCCTTGATGTGACAGACCCTCCCCCAAATGTGTTTCATAAATCAAGGCTGCTCTACGCTCCATGTTTGGAATTACCCTATCCCCCACTCCAGGGATTCGAGCAAAAGGAACGTTGTTCGCATCAATTACATAAGAGTACTTGAGTGGAAACTTTTTGGTAACGCTGCACTGCTGCCTTTGCTTGAAGCTTTGACAGCCAACATTATCTCACCGTCTATTTTTGTTTTTGAACGAGTGATCGCAGCTACGGAAGCCGTTTGCACAGCCCCCTTTGCGGCTTCGTCAGCCAATGAATTCCCTGCAACGTGAACGCCATCACGTTGATGACTCAGTGTGTGGATCACGTGAGCCTTTGGTAGTTCGTTTTTCAACTGAACTACTTGTTCCCAAAGCATTTTATGCTTTATTGTGCCACCTTTCGCATCTTTGAAACCATTTTCAAGCCAGTTTTGTATATATTTATTATACGACTGAACACAGTAAAAGGAATCGCACACTATTAGTGTGGGGAATTCTCGATCTGTACTTTCAAGTGCCAGTTTGAATGCTTGTAGTTCAGCTCGCTGAGCTGTACAATCCCCTAGAGATTGTGTTTTTGTGACCATAGGTCTGAAGATGCCATCTCGCATGCGACCTTTAACGATAGCACACGCTGCACTGTAAGCTTGCTTACCCCTATTGCGGGTTGTGCGGATCCGTCAGTGTAAATTATAAATTCGTACTGATCGAGAGGCAGAATTTCAGTAGGCAGAGGACATTCTTGTTCATATTGTAGGAATGCTTGTGTTTTTAAATCTGGATCAAAAACATATTCAACATCTGTTGCAGCAAGAGAATTAACCCATTGTATCCATCTTGGATGTAATGCTTTAGCATTTGGAATGCTTGCTTTTGTGACCGCTTCTAAAGCCGGTACTGGGGTTTCGACAATAATGCGTTTTCCTTGGGCTAAGGCTCTTTCTTTTGCTACAGCGGTTTGAACTGCTGTCAGAATTTTTTCAGTTGAACTGAAGCGCATTTCCGCTTGTGTGTACAAATGGGATTTGTATACAATTGTGATTTTCTCACCCCCATTGAAGGTTAAGTATGTGACTCCACATTGTCCCGAAATTATTCGGATCACCAAATTGCGTTGACTTACGCGTGTTTGTCAGTGATTTGTTGCTAACATGTTAGCCTGGAGTGAACGCAAGATTTTCGTGTGTTCCTGTGTCCAGTTTCTGATCGAAAAATCAGGTTTGATTAATGCGTAGAGAGGTTTAACCCTTTCTGCATAATTTAGAATGTATGTTCTTCCAAAATTTAGGAAACCCAGGATGGATTGTAAATTTTTAGCGTTTTGGAGGTTGGAGCAGCGCACACTTTTCTAAAAAGTTAGCTGCCAAGCTCTTGCCTTCACTTGAAAGCTCATATCCTAAAAATAGGACATTGAGATGGGCAATTCTGGACTTTTTAAAGTTGAACTTGTAGCCCTCAGAGGCGAAACCCAGTATAATGGTGCTCACCCTGTTCAAGTGTTTGTCCAGGTCATCGTCTGTCAGATATATGTCATCGACATAGGACAATGCCTCATTGTCATAAATTTGTAGTAACTCCGTTACCCTCGCTGAGAATAAACCTGGGCTGTTCTTGAACCCTTGTGGGAGTCGACAAAAGTGACGCTGGGTCCCCATTATGGAGAATGCTGTTAAGTACCTGCTTTCAGGTGCTATGTTTTGACAAAAGAAACCATTTGAGATGTCTAATGTGGTTTTATATTTTTTACGCACAATGTTATTCATTAATGCTGTGCTATGTGCATTTTGCACTGCAAAAGTTTTAGAACAAGTGTTTAAGTGTCTGTAATCCAAAACTAGACGATATGTATTGTCTGGTTTGGAGACAGGAAACAAAGGATTGTTCATTGAGGAGGTGCATGTTTCAATCACCCCTTGATATTCAAGTTGATCTAAGATCTCCTGACCTGTTTTTAGCTTCTTGCTTTATTGGGTACTGCCTTTGTGCAGTTGGTTCATGTTTCAGATGTATTTTATGGTGAGGTGAATCCTCATCCCATCCTACATGATTTTTATATAATGCTGGGGCCTGGGCTACTGCCCATTTCCTGGCATATGTATATTTTAGGTGAATTGGAATATGGTTGGAGAAGGCAGGCATAATAATGTCCTCGCCGTGTGGGCACTCCCTGACAAATTGTGGTGGCCAGTCCTTTTCTGCTAGAAGTATGTCACAGCCCCTTGATAGTTTTTCCCAAAAAAGTGCTTTAACCTGTCTAGGTTTGTCTCCCTCCATCCGGAGTGTTATTTCATATACCTTTTGTGGAGTACTAACCCTGGTGTCTACAGTCTCAACTGTGATGTACTCATTCAAGTCCACTATCTCCAGAAGTTCCTTCACGTTCTGGCAAACTATTGTGACTTCTGCTGCACTGTCCAGCATTGTCTGAGCCCATTCTCCGTTCTTGAGTTGTGTTCTCAGTATTCTCGGCATGTCTGATCTTCAGACCTGCTACCTTCTTTTTGGAGAATTGAGGTTTTACTTTATTTTTTGGAGCGTGTTTGTCGTCTTTCGATTTCACGCGTTCTTCTTTATGTTCTGATCGTCCTCTTCTTTCCAAAGTCTGTGATGAGATCTGAAAGGGACGAGAGGAACGTGTATCATTATCTTGATACCTGTCAGGTTTTCTCAAATTATCCCTGTTCCTGAGGTTATACCTCCTTTCAGAGGGCTCCTTTTGAGGAGACCTACCTCGGGATTGAGATCGTTTCTCGTTTGATTTTTGTTTAGTAGACTCTCACTTCTTTTTAGAAGATGTAGGAGTTTGTTTAATTGAGTCCTTTTGAGGACTTTCAGATAGTTTCGGCTTCACTGGTCTTCCACCCAAACTATCTCTGCCTAATTCTGCATAATATTGTTCTATAATTCTGGGTAGCTCTGTTTGATGTTCTGTAACATCAAATTCCTCAATTTTTGGCGGATCGCCACTGCTGCTGCCTCCCTTTAATATTAGATAATATTATTGTTGAGACCTGGTCGAAATTTTTCAGTAATTTCATACCTAAATTTAGAGCAGGCTCTTCCCCATATTCATTTTGAATTTGTTTTAGGACATCAGGTATTACCGCAATTGACGGAATGCCATGTGTTTTAGTGTAGATGGCAGCAAAGGCTGAGCCCCAAGTGGTGCAGTCTTCCAGTTGTGGTGTGATCCCCATCGGTAAACTGATTGTTAGGATTCTGTGTTTCTCATACGGGCTAGTATTTGGAAATACTGCTTCGATTTGAGTAATTTTTTGAGCTATCCAGAATGGAATTTGCTCACGTTTTGTGGGCATTTTACCCATGACTGCGTATAGAGTCTGTGGTGTAATTTTTAGTGTATTCCCCTGTTGGGGAGTTTGATTTGGAATTGTTAATGGTGGTCGGACTGTAAAAGTCTGCATGACATATTGGACCAATTGTCTGTAGATTTTTATTAACTCTGTGAGTTGAGTAAGGAAGTCCTCGTCTGACATCTCTTCAATGTCAGGATGAGGTGTGTAGCCGGCTAGAATCGGTCATGTTGCTCCTGGTCTACCTAGTGGACCGAGCCTAGTAATGTTTTTGTGATGTTTTAGGGCGCCTTTAAACCAGAGCTGATGCTCCTGGTATGTTAATGGAATTTCTATATCCTCGAAAGGAATGTATTCCTCTGGTGGTTCATCTTCTTTGTAGCAGTGAAACATGTGTGTTACTGAATTGGATTCAGGAAATATTACCCATGAATAGAATACCTCTGTCTGAAAGGATTCATGTGCCTCTATCACGAAAACTGCTCTACCGCCTCTTGGTGGTAGGCCATGTTTTATAAGTTTTAGAGTGATGGCTCTTCTTAAGTTTTGATGGATGTCTATAACACCCCCTCGGTTTCATTTAAACCGGTAATGTTAAAAACTGCTGGTAGGGCTGGATCAGCCACAGCTACACCGTCTTCGGCGTCTTCAGTCATTTTGTTTTTTGCAAAATGTAGAACAAGTTTCAAGGAAACAAAGATAAGGTGCACAATATTGTGGAACACTGTATCCTTCAACGTTGAGCAAACCAAACAGCTAATATATAGGGTACTGCCCTATGTAGCCGTGGTGGATACTTAACCCTGCCCACTCCAGACGTCTTTTGGAGTATATGGGTAGGGGTCTTGATAGAAAAAGCACGGCTGAGTTACTCAGTATCTAACGTTGAATTTCTGCCTTACCAAACGTTGGGCGCCATGTAGTGTAGCTCCTATTTCCCTAATAGGCTCTGCGCATTGGAATAATATATCCTATAGGTTTGACATAGGACTAAGGTCAGTATGTCCCTATCGAGTAGATTAAACTTAATTACTTGTGCCAGCTAGCTGAGAGGCCACTAGAAACTCCTTGACAACAAGAAGGGAGTAGTTTCTGGCAGCTGCAAAACATGACCACTGTGTTTCCCTTTAGAATCAGAACGTGTCCCAGAGTCGTGGAAACAATAGATAACTATTTCACTCAGCTCAGTTGTGCATGCTTAGTTTTCTCCAAGTTACACAGAAAGAAATAGACGGGTGTTTCAATAAAGGATTTATTGAACAGTCTTGTTTCTGGTGTAAGTAAAATGTGCTGTTACGATCACAAGACAGTATGCGAGATAAATAATGTACAGTGTGAGCAGTAGAAATAAATAATACTGCGATAGCATTATCTTTTAGTACATATGTATTTACATAAATAACACAGACTAAAAATGCGAGTACTCATACGATGCGTTGCTAAGCTAGTTCTACCCCAATGTACCTAACCTAACCTAGGTGTAGGAAGAGGGAAGAAGTAGGTGAAGTATTCCTTACTACGGTATACTAAGAGTATGTTAAGTCTAGTATGCCTAGTATGCCAAGAGTCCCTCTAGGTTCTAGTCAGCTCCATACCTGAAGAATGAGAGAGGTTGGAATCTCTTTGCCAGGCTCGAACTCCAACACCCCGCAAGGGAAGTCAGATCACTGGAAGCTGGACTCTCTGCGTGCAGGGATGACAGCGTCTTCTCAGTGTGTCAGGCCGGGAAACGGGCTCCTCTGAAGTCGAGGTCTCCTCCGATTTACAGGGGCTAGGGAAGGTATATTTATACCTTAGAAGTACCTCACAATGTTAGCATTGACGTGAATTGGACAGTGAAAGACGTCATGAATGAACCCCCTAAGGAATAATGGTTCATGCATAATATATGAGTCCTTGAAGAAATCAATAGTCCTGGGCTAGGGATACTCCCGCAGCCTAAGGGTCTGTTCTTCATGAACTCGTTGTGACGTTAGGGTGGACGGATGTCAGAGACCATGCCTGTATTTGGAGTGCACGGTTTAATGCCTAAATAAGGGCTGGGATTTTATGCCTATATAAGGGCAGGGCGAATTGTGCCTATATAAGGACATGATACTGGAAAGCCCGTTTATGGACACCCTAAGAGGAATACAACATTCTAGGAGGTATAAATCCATGCCAACCCTGGAAAGGTGTACACCGTCTCCCATAAAAAAAATTAACTGCGTCAAAGCGAATATCTCTGTGTGAAATCCTACCAAACCCCAATCCTCTACAAAAACGTGCCATCTCAGTATTCATTTTCCGTCTGGCCCTGTCCACTGCACCCGGGTTATGTGCCCCACACCAAACTCTATGAGGAACAAATTCGGTCCATAAAGCAAAACAGCCTGCCCACTGTTCCTTAATCAATGCTAAGTCCTTCTTCATGCTTCGCATCAAAACAATACCTTTCTCCCTACACAAATCGTTCTGTCCTAGATGTAACACTAGTATGTCCGGGCACTTACTGCCCACCATCAAACTATTTAAACAAGGAACTAGCTCCTTCCAGCACATACCCCCTTTTCCTTTCCACACCACTTTAAAAAGGCGCTTGTTAAACTACAGATTTTGTCCAAAATAGTTCTGGCGGGACTGAACTTGGGCCCATTTCACGAACGAATGACCCACGAACCAAATTGTCATCTCTTCTGACAGGGGGGCAGACACAGAACCTGAAACGAGAAAAATCTGCATGAGTGCTATGCATTGTTGCCAACCGCGCCAGTGACCCCATCACCCCTTCTCAGGTAGCGCCTCTAACATTCAGAGGACCAGCGCCCTAGCCGCATGATATCTCCCCGCTCCCAACCTCTGTTATTTGCTTCTGACGCCGCCCCAATTCGGAATGAATGTGTTCCAAAACCTGCGCCGTTGACCCCAATCTTGTTCAAGGCCTTCCTCAAAACTGCTAGTAGCTGGTATGCCGTCACCCTGCCCCCATTAGGATGCCTGAAGACTGACACCCCAAGCCCCTCAGACAAAACCCACCAACGTGAAGCCCATATCAACGGGCAAGTTAACGAAGGGAAAGCTGCCTGTAGCAATACCCATTTACCCAGTCCCTTCTCATCTGTTTTGGACTTTTGCAACCATATCTGTACCCCTAAACTGCTCGGAACCACATCTTTCCAATTCACACCCCCACCCTTTTTGTCCCTCAACAGCTCCGAAACCCCGAAAGCTCCAAAAACATCCACGCCATCAGTGTAGAAAACATGCAAGTCTCAAAATCATCAGTACAAATCCCTGGCAATATCTCCAGCACCCGGCCCAGCAGTTGCCAAGATAATGGCTTCCTCAAATGCTTCTTCTGACCATGTTCTCTAGCCCAGCCCTCTAAAATTCTTGTTCCCAGTTCGCCTGCTGATGGCGGGTAGCCCCATAGTAGCTTACCCACAAAAGGAATCCCCACTAGCTTTCCGGCAATTGTGACTCTGGACAATCCCTTATCAATGAGATCCAAAATGAATTGTATGACATCTTCCACTCGTTGTCCACTTTCAACGCGCCTCTGGGCGCCTGAAAGCAAAAACTCCTTCCAGGCTAAACTGTAAGCTACCCTGGTTGACTTGGCCAGTGACCCTACCACCAGTTGTAGCATCCTGTGTTGCCTACGTACCACAACAGCGGCGGCATTGGCGTCGGAGTCCTGTCGGCGTCCTTGGCTAGCCCACGGAATCTCCCCCACTGCGAATGAGACAAAGCATCTGCTATGTCATTGTCCACTCCCGGAACGTGTACTGCCCTAAAAGCTATGTCATGTCGCAAACCACCTAGGACAAAAACTCTCAACAACTTCAAGACTTGGTCGTCTCTTGCTGACTGGCGATTCACTATTTCAACTACCGCCATGTTGTCTACCCTAAAAGTTACTTTTTTGTGTGCCAGTTGTTCTACCCATAATGTCACTGTTACCACTAAGGGAAAAAACTCAAGAAAGGCAATGCTCCTGCCCCCATCCCTCCAGTGGAAAGGCCATTGTTCAGCGCACTACCTCCCCTGCCAAAATAAGCCAAAACCCATGCTGCCCGCTGCATCAGAAAATATTTGCACGTCCCACATCAAGTCTTCCTCCCTTGCAAGCGTAATCCCGTTGAAAGATTGCAAAAATACCCTCCACATTCTCAAATCCTCTTTTACACCTGCAGAGAGTCGCACATGATGGTGAGGTAACCGTTGTCCTGACAGTGCTCGCCCCAACCTCCTACAGAAAGTCCTCCCTACTCTCACTACTCTCTATGCGAAGTTGAGATGGCCCAACAGGACCTGAATCTCCTTGACCTTCACTTTGTCACGAGCTAGCATGACATTCAGCAATTCCAACATCTTCATTTTCTTGTCCTCTGGCAAGCGCGCCTGCATTGCCCTTGAATCAAGATCAATTCCTAAAAAAGACAGTGCCGTGCTGGGGCCCATTGTCTTTTCCGGTGCCAGGAGCACCCCAAGTTCCCCCAGTAGCTATTTGAAGTTTTCCAGAGCCTCCTGGCACTCCACGGAGCCGGGGGAGCCCACAAAGAAGAAATCGTCCAGATAATGTGTCACTAACCGGTGTCCTGTGCGCTGTGAAAACAGCCACTGCAAGAATTTACTGAAACACTCAAATAATGCGCATGACATAGAGCAGCACATCGGTAATGCTTTATCCACGTACCATTTCCCGTCAAAATTGACACACAGAAGATCCCAATCATCTGGATGGACTGGAAGCAAACGGAAAGCTGATTTTATGTTGCATTTTGCCATTGGTGCAGCTACGCCCGCCATCACCACTAGTGACATGGCCACGTCAACTGATGAATATGAGACTGTAGCCTCTTTCTCATCGATAAAGTAATTTACTGAGCTCCCCTCTGGCCATGATAAGTGCTGAATTAGCCGAAACTGACCCGGCTCCTTCTTTGGAACCACTCCAATGGGAGAAATAATCAAGTTCTCCATAGGCCAATCATTAAATGGCCCGGCCATTCTTCCCTCCCTCACTTCTTTGTCCAATTTCTCTTGCACTGTTTGTTTGTGTTCCTTTGCTGACTTCAAATTCTCCGCCCACCTCCTATGCCTAGGCCCCGTGTACCCCAAACCCTCCCTCAAAATTTTGGCTGCCCCAAGGTCCTTATAACCCTGTAGCCCTGCATCGACCCTTTCGAGCCTAACCGGAGTACGAGCCTTTTGGTCCAGACCCCTGCGCACCCCTAGCCTCCCGTGCACTTGTAGATTGTTGTTGTTGACCCCCTGCATTGGCTCCTCCCTGTTGCCACTGCTGGCTTCCTTGGTGGTAGCCTCCCCCTGCCCCAAAGCAGTTGACCAGCGCATGTCGACCCCCGCACTTTGAGCATTCGTGGCAGAATTTACAAAACTCTCGAGTGCACAGACCCTTGTTGAAATCCCAACAAGCCCCCCAGCTCCTGTCTGACCTCTTCCAGTACTCCCTACCCCCCCCCGGGTGGGTCTCGCCTGAAAGGGCCGGTAAACTATTGGGAGACCACTGGCTGTAAAGATGGTTTTGCCCCCTTTTGCCGCCCCCATGGTGTGTTGCCACAAATCAGTGTCCAACTCTCCCCATTTTGCCTCTGGGTCCCACTCCATGCACGCTATAATATATATATATATATATAAACAGAGCTTTCTGAATCACATCCATGTATTTAAATAGCGCTACGCAACTCTCTGGATATTTTTCGCAATAAACACTCGCATATATCAAAAATGCTGCTGTCCAATTCTCTATTGTCAAAGGGACCCTCGGCCGCTTGGCCAGTTCATATTCCTCTTCTTTTGACCCTTCCTTCACTCGCACCTCTCTATGCAGCAGCTTAAGCATTTCAACATATTCCCCCCTTCCAAATGCGCTCTTTAGTGGTTAGCATCAAATGTGCTCCCAGCGCTTTAGTCACACCCATGTACAGGAGTTTTTGATCTTCAATTCTTTGCTCTCCGGTTTTTCTTTTCTCTCTTCAGTTAAATCGCCTTCCTTACTTGTTTTACTTATGCCTATGTCCTTCGCGGTTTTGCTCCCTGTGCTACCCCGTCGTCTGTGCCCACACCTATGTCTGTGACACACCTCCCTTTCCGTAACCTACCCCCTTCACCCCCTTGTCCCTCCCCCCCTATGCCAACCGACACCATTACCGGCTTTTCTTTCAAGCTTTTGGCCTTGCCTGGCTCCAAGGAGGGTGCCCGTGTAGTTGCAGTCCGCCTCATCAGTGGCCCCGTGCTAACCGATGGCTTTGCTGGCCTCCCCGCAGGCCTCGACGCCTTCTGTGGTATCTGAAACACACTATGAAACACGTTAATCTGTCTCCTCCCCTCCCTGTCTTCTACCTCACGTAACTCGTCCTCCTCCAGGCTTTCCTCATCAAAATCTAACTCCTCACGTCCTAGCACTTGATGCCATTCGCCATGTGTCTCCATCCTATTGTCCCTACTAGACCCCCTTCCTGCTCCTGGTGGCACTGACTGCACCTGCCGGTATTCCGCCGGCCCCCTAGTCCACTTGCTCTTGCTCTCCTTCGTCCCTGCAGACCGCTGAGGTCTGCCGGGTGTTGGGGCCAGCGAGTTCGCTCTGGGCCTACATATGCTGGCGACGAAGGGTTCCCCCATCGGTAATGGGCTCGCCACTCTAGGCTCCACCCTCCTTCTCCTCTGCGCCAGTAAGCCGCTACCAGCTCTGCCGAGTCTGTCCCGGCGCGTTGATCCTCCACCTGAAAAACAAAGGTTTGGTCTGGTGTGCTGGGCCTATGGAAAACCCCCTTCTGCTCTAGTCTCCTCTTTTACCTATACATGAGCCACTTTCTGCCCACCCCATTCCTATTTTAGAACCCCCGACCACTTGACTGTCACTGGCCCTTCCCTCCTCATCCCCGCTCCAGTCTAGCATGGCAGCAATGCATGCCGATGCCGGGCCCTGCCCCAGGTTCCGACAATGCCCCCCAAAACTTGGCTGGAACGCAACCCCTGCCCCCCCGGCCAGGCCCTCCCCTTCCTGACTCCTATACCCCTTGCCCCCTCTGGGCTAAATGCGCATCCACCTGGCCCACCCTATCTAGACCCCTCACCTCTTCATTCCAGGAGGTGAATATATCCAACCCTCCCATGCCTGAGTGCCCCCCGCTGGCTCCCACTCCCCAGGGATGTCGTCCTCTTCCCCATCATCAGAGACTCTGAGCTCGAATACCCCCATGTAATTCTAAATCCCCCTCCTTCCTGGCAGCAAAATCCCCCATTCCCCAGAGGCCTCTCCAAACTCTCCCAGGTATACCCTGTCGACCACCGTTGGGTCACTGCCAGCCTCTGCATTTCCCCCAGCCCTCCCTTCCCCCCACACAGGCTGAGCAGAGGTATGCACATGTGCTTTCTCTTCAGCACCGCACCTCAACCTGCTCCCATCTCCCCGCCCCCCTCCTCCTCCCTGTGTCTTCGACACCGGAGCCTTCGCTCCTTTCCCTGCTGCTCCGGGAGCTCCGATCTCACTCGCCTCGGGCCCCGGAGCTAACAGGACCTTTCCTTTCCCTTCCGCGCTGCTTGCGCGTATTGCGCCCCCGTGACCCAAAAAGGCCCTGCCTCCCTCCTCCCGTCCCGGAGCCTCAGACGCTGCCCGAGGCTCCACATGCGCGGATGCACCAGTGGCCGCTCTTCTAGCATACGAGTGGCCCCTAACACTTACCCCCTCTATTTTCGACCCCTTGGGAGAGGTACACGCCGCCACTGCGGCAACCACTCCCGCTGACACCCGCCGAGGCGGGCGCGATGGGCCCGACGCTCCCGGCACTAAAAGGTCGAGCTGTCCGGCCTCACTCAGAAGCTGCATCGCCTCGAGGACACGCCAGTCTTCCATGGTAAGCCTCCCTAATTAAACTCCTGACAAAAATGCTGCAAAAACACTGACGCACAGCAAAAAGTAACTACCCTACCACTGCTCCCAGCAACCAGGTCACCAAACCTGAAATGGTGGCTGGGAGTGGACCCCGCTGGTCCTTGTAGTTGGGCTACATTTGGGCTATCACCTGCGCAGCCCAACAAGTACAAAATGGCCAGCGCCTGGCCAGCCCAACCCCTCCCAAAATGCTCGGGGGGCAGACCTCCCTGCGCTCGGCTGCACCCCAAACCCCCATTCTAGTGCTGCTTTACTTAGCAGTCTGTTTTCAGAAAGTAAGTATAGTACCACAGATGACAGTCTGTGTGTGTGCAAAAATCGCACATATTTACCATTAATGCCTCACTGTCTGTGTTTCCTATGTTTGTGAGTTCTGTCTATGATTCGATGCAAAATTGTAGACCTACTTCTATGCTTGTGGAATGTCCCTTTTTTTTTTTAAATCTCGTCACTTCACTTGGTTAAGCGCCTGTCTTTAGATCAGTAGGTGGAAGAAGGGTGTCAGCACAGGCTAGTGTGAGAGAGACCTCTCCACTTTGTAGCTCTGGCCGTTCTACATTCACCCGCTGGTCTCAAGCACGGCTGGCGCGCGGACAGGCGATCAGTCCCTCAGACACTTAGCGCCCAAATCATGAAGCGCCAGCAGGAACAACATCAGAAACGGAACGGCTTATGTTTTTTTGGCAGCCGGAGGCATGCAACGAGTGCAATTGATGTGATCGTCTCTTCAGAAGAGTCGCCTGGGAATTTCCGCAAGAGCTTTCTCAACCCCGAGAGAGCTCTTGACCAGGCCTGTGAAGGGAGTCGAATATTACCTGTTGGCGGTCGGCTGTTATGACAGCCAAAGTCTATCTACCGCACCTTTGCAATTAGGTGACCAGAGGTGCTTTAAGTGGGATGCAAAAGTTGGGGTCTCTAAATGGGGCGTGGGCAAATAACCGTAGTTAGGAATCGTGTACAAGAGGAATGGCCAATGGAATGATGAGCGTGGCCTACAATAAGTGAAATAGAATCCTGTGTTGGTGCATCATTCTGTATTTTATCAAATGCTTAATTTGTGCGGGTGGTTATTATAAACTCCCCGCTTGTGACAGTCTGCCACAAGGTGGCGCTGTCTGGCTAGTTTAGAGATGACCACAACAACAGTTAATTATTAGTTCAATATACATTAAAAATTACTATTACCTGCCGCCCAAGCCATTCTTATAGCTATGAGGGCCTGAAATAGTCTGAATCGTCACACTTGTAGGAGTGTGATGGTTAGTAGTTGTGTTACTATCCTTGGCAGCATAGCATGGGCAATATGTGGTGCAAGCTGCAGTGGCCTCCCGCACTTATTGTTTTACAAATTTAGCACTGCTCTTATGTCAGTGTGTACACACACACAAACCACACAGCAATGAACATACACCTAAAACAAGCCAAACCTACTGGTTTTGCCAATATTTTTAGCAATTCAGCACCGGGTAAAAAGTAATAACTTCCATGTTTCTCCTTCACATCAATTTCCTCTACAATCTCCCTGACTGCATTAGTCACTTAGACCCTTTCCCTCCACATCTTTCTGAAGTCCTGTATGTCACTTTCGCCACTATTGCTGTCTTTTCATTCTCTCCTTCTGCATGCACTTCCTTTCATCTCCTCCACTCTACCATCCCCTCTCACAAACGGACACGTGCTGTATTTTATTGTCCTTTGGTGCGGTCCGTATCTCAACAGTTCATCACATACAAAATCATTAATTGTAATTAGCAATTATGTGACTATCGCTCTGTCATCTCTACAGAGAGGCCAAGAACTGCATGATCATTCAGTCAAAACATTTTTATTGCACTGTGGCAGGCACTCTTTAATACTCCTACTGCCGTCAGCCTCAACTTCGTGGCCCGTCATGAGCACCTATCCACACCCTGGACTGATCAAAACACCTACAGGTGAGTGAGATTGCAGTATGCACCACACATGACTGGGAAACAACCTAAAAAAGGGAAATACTCCTGAGATATAGGGGTGCATATACCATGCAATATAAAGTAAAAGATGTGAAATGTAGCAGGTACTGCATCAATGAGCAGTATTACCTTAAGGACTTTTGCACACTTTGCCACGAAAAAAAGCAGTATTTTTGCATGTAAAGTTAAGAACATCAACACAGGGCTGGGTAGGGACATATTTCAATGTCTGTTTTTATAAGTGCTGTTTGCTGAGAGAATCTGCCCCACTGAAAGCCCAGTAGACAAAAAACATGATTCTCAGTGGCACAGCTGCGAGGTGACTACTGCTGACATGGCAGTCAATATTAAGATAGTGAGAAAAATGGGTATGAAGTTCCTCTAAGTCAAGGTGAACAGAAAAGGTGAGATACAATTGGTAGGATCAAAAAAGGGCAACATGGTCCCACGGTTTTAAGGATAAGGGGGGGGGAAGGAATACCTCCCTTCGGAACTAGGGCTCTCACACACCTAGCGAGCTAGGTGTCATGCTTCATCATATGAGCCAGGCTCATCTCCTTCTGTACTTGTTGGGCTTGTATGCTGGACCTCTTTAAACTAGCCCCTCTGTCCCTCCTCTTGGAAACATAGTCAATATTAAGATCACATATATAGCAGAAGCCTTAAATGGCCATTTAAAGCTGGGCAGTGATGAGGTGTCCCTAAAAAAATAGGCAGATCCCTGTCCACCCAGCACTTGGCTCCCCACAAAATGTTGTGTTTCCAATGACAAACCCACTGCTGGCTCCTGTGTTGGAAACACCCTCTAAGCGGGACATCAAGGCCTAACCTATGTAGTGCAAGCCATATATCACCATGTCAGATGTTATTTATTCCTCTTCACAGCATTTCCAGACAGGAAAAAATTATATTTCTTCACACTGTGTGAAAATATCCATGACATAAGAGATATCGTTGGTTTGTTTTGTATAGCCAAACACCCGTTTTTAGGGTTTTCTTTGGTGAATAGAAACATGCCCACTGGGAAGCCAGGCTTCAAGCCTTGACAAACTGGCTTCCATTGATTGCTTGTGCAAGACGGCTCCTGCCATGTCAGCGAAAGCAATTTTAGCAAAGAAAGGAACTCATCTTACAGTCAGCTCTAGATTTGCTAGATAGATTGGGGTGGGATCCTGGAGGCAATGCATTAGCTGCTCCAGGTCCTTGGCGGCCCGTCTACCAAGCTCTAAGGGGCATATTTACAATGAAGTGACAGAGTGCGGCGTTAGACTTCCTGGCTTAACGCTGCACTCCGCCACTTCAGAAACGCAGGGCTGCACCGTATTTACAACAATATGGTGCAGCCCTGCGTTTTTCCCCTGCACTGGCGCTAAATTTAGCAGCCTAGCGCCAACGCAGGCTTACCATTGTGCAAGGGTGTCTGCGTTGCGGGGAAGATTGTTTAGGTTCAGGAAGGTCTCCTTCCTGCACATAAACAATCTTTAAATGATGTTTTATAATCTTTTATGTGTGCTGCTTAATGCAGCACACATAGAAGTTACAAATTGTCATTTCTTTTTTGGATTGTTGATGCGCAGGAAGGGACACATTCCTGCACTTAAACAATCAATGGCCTTTTGCTGTTTCTATGTGTGCTGCACAATGCAGCACACATGGAAAGCAAAACGAGGAGAAATTAAGCATTTCTCCTCGTTTCGCCTGTTTAAGACCAGGTTTTCCCTGGTCTTAATTTTGGCGCTGCCTCCTATTTACTCAACTCTTGTAAATAGGGGGCAGCGTCAAAATCAATGGGTGTTGCGGTGGCACGCCCACCGCAGCACCCATTGCCCTCCCCTTTCACGCTAAGTACAGCGTGAAAGGGTGCCTTATTTACAAGGCAGCGTTAAGCCACATTAAGTGGCTTAACGCTGCCTTGTAAATAAGGCGAAGCCCCTATCACCATCACAATGTCACTGAAAGTGACATTGTGGTGGCGATAGGGGCCTTTTAAATATGGCCCTAAATTTGGTCTGCAGAAATAGAACATCTGCGAAAAATTGGTAGATGTCCAGTCCGCCCACCTATCTGTGCACCAGTTTTATTTGAAGGCAAATCATGTATGTGTTTATGACTGCAGAGCCACTTCCTGTTCTGCTGCGGAAACACCCTCTCAGTGGCACATCCTCTGGTGAGATGGCTCTGGAAGCTCTGCCCTATTAGGAAGGGTCTTTCAATGCCAGTCCACCCTTTCTTTCCAAATCTTATTTAAAATTTTGACTGGTACCTTGCACAGACAGGGTAGATCATTATTTAGATACAATTAAGAACTGTACATTCAAGCAACAACTAATGCCAATATAAAAAATACAGAGGTAGCAAAGTATATAAGTGACCACCATTACCACTTTAATTATCTGCTTTCACTTTAGAGGTTATGGAAGAAGAACTAGGCTTACATATGCCTGATCCATGTAGGGAGATAGGCACGCAGCCTGAGCCCGCAAAGCATCTACCCTGATTTTTAATGAACGTACAAAATGGTGCCCAAGTCTTTTCAGATTTATGAACCCTATTGTGACTAACTGCGGTCAACTTTTCCATAGCATATATTGCCCATATCTTAGCCACCACATGGTAATCTGTGGTGAGAAAGGCACTTTCCATTAATGGGCCATCGTTAGCCTAGCCACTAACAACATACAGGTAAGCAACTTGCACGTAGGAGTAGCGAGTGGATCATCTGATTCTTCTCCTGTCTCCCCAAAAGCAGTGTGACTGGAGTGCTTTTTAACTCAATGGCAGTTATGGATTTAATCTGTAGTAGAACATCCATCTAAAATGTTTGCAGTTTGACACAGAACCACCACATATGACCCATGATACCACTTTCAGTAGAACAACACCAACACTCGCCATGGCAGCCTTTTATTATTTCATATCTGCATCTTCAGTGCACATCGTGGTAGTAGTACTCGATAGGCAAAAACAATGTCACCCAACCTGCCAGTACGTCACAGACATTGCTTTTTGTTTTCCATTTGTGGGGTCATCTTATATAAACAAAAAAAATGGCAACTCCACAATGGTGGCATGACATGATGGCTGGTATTGTGTTTTTACAAAAACTGCTTCCTCCATCTTTGTGGCAGCAGTTTTGATAACAAAAGCCTTCAACCCAGCAGCCTACTTTAGATTTGTCAGGTGATCAGCAGGTGGGCAGCCCTTCCACCCAATACTAATCTGGCCATTATTTCTGTAACAATACCACCTGTGACTGGAAGTGGGTAAATGACCTGAAGGTTGAGCTCAAGCCCAGACTCTGCGCGTTGCACACAGTTGTTAGTGAAGGGCCCGCCAAACTCTTGCCTCTATACTAGGGATTTTCAAACCTTTCTGTAAGAAGAGCTTGTAGGGAAGTGCCCTTTTTGACATGGTCACCCCCCCCCCCTTTTTGCCTGGTACATGATGTGATTTAGACTGAAAGTGCACTGGGTTCCTGCTAACCAGGTACCCAGTGCCAGAGCTCTTTCTCAAAACTGTACAATTGTTCCCCAAATTGGCAAAACTTTTAGCACTCTATGTAAGTCCCTAGTCAATGGTATCCTGGTACCTAGGGCCTGAGGAGCTAAAGAGGGTACCTAAGGGCAGCAGCACAAATTGCGTCACCCTAAGGGACCCCTCACCAAGCACATGCATGACTGCCATTGCAGGCTGCGTGTCTTGGTGCAGACAAAAGTGAAAACAAATCATGTCACGCATCCCTGTGTGCCATGTCCCCTACCACTGCACATGATATTTGTAAGCCAACCCTAGAGCAGGCCTGACAGACCTAAGGCAGGGTGGTTGATATTATATGTGAGGGCATACCTGCATGAGCAGATGTGCCGCTGTGCTGGTCAGTTTGATTACTGCCCGCGCAAGTGAACAGAGAAACCATTTTAAAACATGTGCTGGACACTGGTGAAAACGAGTTCCCCAGCTACATGATGGCTTCACTGAAAATAGGGTTGTCTGATATTAAACATCTTGTATTGATGAACTCACACTGATTCCAGTGTTGGATTTATCAATACATGCACCTAGGTGGCACCTTAGAGGTGCCCCTTAGAAACTGTACCAACAGCTGGGGGGTTGACTGACTGTTTTTAGCCAGCTTAACACCAGATTTGAATTCCTGACCCACAAGGGTGAGGGCCTTTGCTCTCAGGAGGCCAGAAACCAGGCCAGCTCTGGCAGGGGGTGTCTTCCAACCCCTCCCACGAGATAACCTGCTGAATAGCCTTCCGAGGCAAGGGAGCTTCAAAGCAGCCACTCCACCTTTGGCATGTGACTCTGGTTTCTCTTATAGGAGAAGATGCCAACCCCCCCTGCCCTGCTCCACTTTTGGTGGGAGGACAGGTGAGAAAATTAGTTAGATTAGGAGGGGTGCTCATGTTCATCCAGTTGGGGCAGGTGATGTGGACCCTTGTCTTCAGATTCCTCCATCTTGTCTTGGAGAGAATTAACCAATCAGCTTCCAAAAGGAAGTAGTCATAAGTTGGTGTAGTCACCCTAGAGGTAAGTAGTCCACTGTCAACTACCTGGCATTCCCTCTACCGCCCCTAAATTCAGCATTTAGCGAAGCCCCTGGCACCAGAGAAGCTGATCCTGATGACCTAAGAAGAGAGAGGACATCGAAGAGTCACAAAAGCAGAGAAGACTGAAGAGAGCACCTGACTTGGCCCCAGCCCCGTCGGCCTGTCTGCAGCCCTCGTTGAAAACTGCGCCAAAGTTGACTCGTCCTGCATCTGTGACTCCAGAAACTTGGGAGGAATGCCTGCCTTCGAAAAAGACTCTATACCTCCTGTGAACAGCGGACCTGTTCAGCAGAATCTCCAAAAAGAAGACTCTGAGGCCTCCAGAACCACCCGACACCTGAAGCAGCCACTGCCCCCGTCACCTCCGGCTCAAGTTGAAGTGGGCCAGTGGTGTCAAGAAGGTTCCCCAGTCCTACAGAGCTCAAGTCCATCGTGGTTTTACCCCTCCTGGACTCTCCGGCGTTACCTGCAGCCTTTGCACGCAGGTCCCCTCTACTGCAACTGCTCTGGTAATGAAAAACAAGTGCCTAAAAACACTTCTGCACCCGTCACCCCTGGGCCTTGGGGAAGAGGATCAAAGGTGTCCCCCCATCACCGAGCATCACAAGACCTGAGCCCACTTGCTGTTTCAGCCCGACTGGCTTCCTGGCCTGAGCTTGCAGCTCTTTTCGCAGTGACCGATCTTCATTGAAATACATTGGGCTCCTGATGCTGTTTTGCACCCTGCACCCGGCCGCCCTCATGCCGCTGGTGGTGTACTGTTGGTGCTGCCTTGGACTTTGCACACCACTAACCTTAACTCCTGGAGATTGATCTTGTAAGTCGCTGTACTATACCTGTTGGCAGAAATTGTTCTTCATTCCATAGGATACCATTTCAGAACTCAGAAATTGCAGTGTGCACTTTTTAAAGAGCAAAGAATTTATATTTGAAGGCGCAATTATCTGAATGATTTTTCTCTGATGCCTAAAGATATATAAAGATACTTGCTATTCTTATAAATTGGTGTGGGTCTCCTACTTGAATCGTGTTGTCATTTATTGACCATTGTGTGTATTTTGTTAAAGTGTTGCACTTCTCTGTGTTAAGCCTAATGCTGCTCGACCACACTATCCCCTAATAGAGCACTTTGGGATTGAATAGCAAGCCCCTGTCCACCAGTAAGGGAACCCCTGGACTCTTTACACGGTATATCAGATTATTGATATATTACAGAAAGAGCCAGCTTTGTACAGAGCTACTCATATTCAATGAAAAGCATCTCAAGCTACTCATATTATTAGTGTAATGGTGAGCACACCAGGCAACATTACATAGGTGCCCCCCAATGCAAGACTGTCAGCAGAGATCACCTCAGTGCAATAGTCGGGTTTCCTGCAGAAATGTTAAAAAGGCTTTATACATTTTTTGAATGCCTCTACATGGGTAACGGATAAATGCTGCAAAGCCCATGGCACCCAACACTGCATAACTTATCACTCAAATGTTGGCTTTAAATATATTGTCGAAATTCAACAATTTCTCTCTCCAAACATAACCTTATAAGTTCTAAAAAACATATTTTCAATGTTTGTATACATATATTAATTGAACTAAGAAAAAGCTTCTTCTTTAGTAGGCTGGGCTGCACACAGAAGAGCTACTTACTTGTAGACGAACAGCTATCTGTAGCTCATGAGCTACTCGTTAGAGAAGCCTGCTCTATACACTGGCCTTCTTCGTACCCTTTGTCCTATCCATGGAGTGAATGTTGATTCTGTGGATGCTCTTGCAAAGGAGTAGCATGACCTGCAGAGAATGATTAGGGCTCTGACAGCGGTGTAACTTTCACTCTCCAACTCAAACCTTCCAAGACATTTCCTTACAGTTTATAGAGCTCATTGCAGCAGCTAAAAATTCTACCCTGCCTGCAGTCCACTCTGCTCTTTCCCTTACCCACCGAATGTCCCGTACCTTACAATTTACAAGGCTCAATGCCTGAGCTATGAATTATACAGCCATAGAATACATAATGCTCATTGCCTCAGCCATAAATTGTTTACCAAATTACAGTTGCATTGGTCCATGTTTCAGCCACTAATTATCCCCATCTTGCAGTCCACAGTACTCCTTGCCTCATGAACCAGTTTTTCTAGGGCTTACTGCTCTCAATGCACATTGCCTCACCCACAAGTTGCTCTCCATTTTAATGTCCACATTGCATCTTCCCTTAGCAATAAATTGTTTCCCATCCTACTGTTCGCAGTGTTCAGTGTCTCAGCCATCAGTATTGTCCATCTTATATTCCACAATGCTAGCTGGCATTGTCACCGATTGTTCCTTGTTCTACAGTCTGCAATGCTCATTGCTTCAGCCATCAATGTTCTCCATGTAACATTACACTGTGAGCCTTGTTCCAGCCAACAATGTTCTCTGTATAACATTCCACTATGCTCGTTCCTCAAACACTAGTATTCTCATCTATCATTCCACAATGCACATTGCCTCTTTCAACAGTGTTCTTCATCTAACATTCCACAGAGATCATTCCACCAGTCACCAATATTCTCCATTTAACATTCCACAGAGATCCTAGCACCAGCCATCAATATTCTCCATTTAACACTCCACAGAGATCCTTGCACCAGCCACCAACATTCTCCAGATAACATTCCACAGAGATCCTTGCACCAGCCACCAATATTCTCCATTTAACATTCCACAGAGATCCTTGCACCAGCCACCAATATTCTCCATCTAACATTCTATAGTGCTCATTGCTTCTGCCACCAGTGTTTTCCAGCTAACATTCCACAGAGATCCATGCACCAACCACTAATGTTCTCTGTTTAACATTCCACAAAAATCATTGCGCCAGGCACCAATATTCTCCATCAAACATTCCACAGTGCTCATTGTCTCTGCCATCAGTGTACTTCAATTATCATTCCACAGATATCCTTGCACCAGCCCCCATTATTCTCTGTTTAACATTCCACAGAGATCCTTGCACCAGTCACCAATATTCTCCATTTACCATTCTACAGAGATCCTTGCACCAGCCACCAAAATTCTCCATCTAACATTCTATAGTGCTCATTGCCTCTGCCACCAGTGTTCTTCATCTGACATCCCACAGAGATCCATGCACCAGCCACCAATGCTCTCTGTTTAACAATCCACAGAAGTCCTTGCACCAGCCTCCAATATTCTCCATTTAACATTCCACTGAGATCCTTGCACCAGCCACCAATATTCTACATCAAACATTCCATAGTGCTCATTGCTACTTCCACAAGTGTTCTCCAGCTAACATTCCACAGAGATCCGTACGCCAGTCACCAATGTTCTCAGTTTAACATTGCTTTGTGCACCTTGCACCAGCCACCAATATTCTTCATTTACCATTCCACAGAGATCCTTGCACCAGTCACCAATATTCTCCATCTTTCATTCTACAGAGCTCATTGCCTCTGCCACCAGTGTTGTACATCTAACATTCCAAAGAGATCCATGCACCAGCCACCAATGTTCTCTGTTTAACATTCCACGGAAGTCCTTGCACCAGCCTCCAATATTCTCCATATAACATTCCACAGAGATCCTTGAACCAGCCACCAATATTCTCCATCAAACATTCGATAGTGCTCATCGCTTCTGCCACCAGTGTTCTCCAGCTAACATTCCACAGAGATCCTTACGCAAGCCACCAATGTTCTCAGTTTAACATTGCTTTGTGCACCTTGCAAAAGCCACTAATATTGCCCATGTTACTGTCCATATTGCTTTATGCCTCAGCCACCGATTGTACCTCGTCACGCTGAACATCATTGAGAGTGCCATTCACCCCCTGTCGAGGTTGCTGGCAAGTAGTCTTCCTTTGCACAACATCATCAAGTCCAATGTTCTTTTTCACTTCAGATCACTCTTTAGTGTCTGTTTTTTGGGTAGACCAGAGCTGTTTTCAATGGATTTGCAAGTTGTCTGAAACCAGAAACCTGGGTTATAACTCCTGGTTCTCCACTTGATCACATTGTGTTATCCTGAGCAAAGAGCTTTATATTCTTCCGCACAGGCACAACATCTCCAATAAAAATGTTCAGATGGCTAGAGAGCTAAAGGTTAGGTACCCAAGATGATAGTTCTTCCTAAGTGATGGGTCTGGCAAAACCAGTGGAGTGGGTAAAATAAAGCCATGACTCTGACACCACTTTCCAAATGCAGATGTTTGGTAGTCTTTTGAGAGGTTTCGGAGAGAGTGAGTGATCATGTGTATGAGTTGTAAATATTTCACTAAACTACTGTTTGGACATTTGAGTTTATATTTTAACTGTTAGAGGATATAACGTTCTCCGTGGTATTTAATATTGCCACACAACATTGATGCTATGTGTGAGGTGGCCCATCACCAAAATATCACAAAAGAAATCTTATTGTGAATTTTGGGAGTTTTTCGATAGACCCTGTAGTTTTTGAGCAGAGTTCTGCATTAGGGATTTTTAACTAAAATAAATCATTACAAAGATACAGGAATATCAAAGGCTAAATTGTTGTCGTTTTACATGCTCTACACATTGATAACCCACAACGTGACCATATGCGGGGCAGTCTTTTTATTACTGTGACATGCTTAGGTGGGAATGGCGATTATATCATAGAGAAAAATAATTTTTTGCCCATTACATTATTCACTGCTTAATAAACTGGAAAAGAAAGAGGTAAGGCGGGATTATGTTCATACAAGGTGACACTCTATGCGTTTCTTCGTCTAATGGTCAGAGATAGCCCTCAATGTGGAAGTTTCCGCTTCCAACCTTCAAACAACGTGCAAACTTATATGGAAAGTTAACATTTTATTCACGTCACCGAGCTACGATGCCAACTTCCCAGAAGCCTTTGCGTAGACCTGCCATATTTGAAAATAATTTTACTGTGCAAGGGGTGGGGCCTCAAAGGTGTGGGATTTGGGTTGGGGAGAGCTTTGAGCTCATCACCACTTGGCCATCTGAGGGACAAGCATCCACTCGCCCCACAAATGAATAAGAAATGCTTCTGAGGCAACCCAACCTCCTATGAAGGTTGTGAAAGCCCTGAAGGACATCACCTGCCGTAAATCTGCAAACTAGTGCTGGAATAATACTATCTACAGGAGTTTCAAGCTCACTTTGTGCCACCCAGTGATATCAACTTTTCACCAGAAGACCGTGTGAAGAGAGATGGTATCATGTAACACACAGTGAAACTATGTGAGATGACTCATACGTTTTGTGGACTACCTTGTAAAATTTGCTCTTTGTTCACTATTGCCAATTTTAAAATGCACCTTGACTCTCTCAACGTGCAGTTTGGCCAAGAAGCTTATAGACCAGTGGTCTTCAAACGGTTTCATGCCGTGCTCCCACCCACATGATAAAAAAATAATTGTGGCCCCAAGAATGGCAAACGTTTTTTCACAGTTATTCTTGAGAAATTGGCGGCTCTAAATATATTTAAAATTTGAAACATTGAGCCGATGCAGCTTGAGGAGCTCCGCAGTCCGCCTGTCAAAAATCCAATAAATTCCCCTGACCATCCAGCCTTTGCGAGCCAGTCCCCATGCCTCCGCCCGGAGGCAAGAACCGGGACTGAACAGAGTAAAATTCCACAACAGTAAATACAATACTCACGTCTAACCAGGCTCCGGAGAAGAAATCGGAGCTGGGCACGACCAGGCAGTGGCTAGCTCAAGTAGGCTGCATTTCGCAGACAAGGCCGAGCCTGCTGGCCCCCCTGACGGGGGCAGTCACCGTGGCCCTGGCGGGGGTGAGGTCAGTGCTTTAAATGGGGAAAAACAAGTGCAGGTATTCATTAAAATAGAGGTGTGGCAAGTGGGCGGGGCTTGGGGCGGGGCTAAGGGCAAAATATCATCATGCATAATGACTTCTGTACCAGTTGCAGCACATATTAAAACACATGAGAAATGTGTTTGTCAAAAAACTCAGATTAACTCATAACACAACATGAAAGTCATGATGGCACTTTCACCCGTATGGTCATTGCGCACCTGATTGACAGTGCAGGGTCTGTCTAGAGACCCTGTCCTGTTAATCACAGCGTGACACAACCCGTCTCACCCCCCGGCAGTTTGGGGACATTCAAATGGGCGCTGCTGGAATCTTCACCAGCAACTCTGCAAAAGGATACTTGAGCTGAGTTAATTACAAGCTCCTCGGAAGCAGAGCGGCCTCTGCCCTGCGCTGGAGCAGAAACCTAACTAACCTGAGCCTGCCGTGCCGTGGATCAGGGTACCGGTACTCTCCCTGGCTACAGAGAAGTGCCGGTACTGACGGCAAAAAAATTCGAAATGCCGGTACTCAGTACCGGTGAGTACCGGCCCATTTAAAGCACTGGGTGAAGTAGGAGTGCAGTGAGCGAGGCCCTGTGTAAAGGAGCAGCGCCAGGTATCGCGCAACGGAGGCCCCTCTCACAGAGTCACAGGAAGAGAGATGGGAGTGCCGCAGCCGATGCGCGGCCGGATCTACACACAGACAGAACAAAGGAGGCGTGTGGGCAGTGGGCTTTGCTGGGAGCAGTGTCTAGGTCCCCACACTGAGCCCTGAATGGAATCAGGGACAGAGCTGAGCCGCGAACTGCTTCGGCTTGCTGGGCCCTCACCGGACCGGAGGACAACAAACGAGGCAGGTAACCAGGGAGGCCTCCTCAGGGGCTGAGCCCTACTAGGAGCTCCAACACACGGTAAATTAAAAACTGCTCGATCCTCCCTCCCCTCCAACAGTTAAAGCATGCACCGCCATTGGGGGGTGGGAAGAGGAAGGCACCCGGTTAGAGGCATCTGGGCCCAGCTGCACCACTCCTGAACTGCTATTGACTGTGAGATGGGAGGAAACCCATGCGGGGGATAACAGAAATCCTTAACGATATCTCCCTAAAAATATTTTTGTGAAAGCACACGTAACCCTTCAGCCCACCCAGCAGACACCATAACAGGAGAGTGGACCCTGCCCACCAAAGGATACACTCCATGGGGCCGGTGGGACCATCACATGGCGGCCGTGGTGGCGAAGAGTTTCATATAATCACTGGCGACGTGTTACAGTGTGATCCCGCCTGAACTTCAATTGAATTGCTATGCACCTAGACGGACCCCAAGCCCATACACAAGAGCTACAACTGTGTTACCGATACCTGCAAGACTGTAGAGATATAGACACAGTCACTGGTGTTTGAGCAGTTCACAGTGGGAGGCCATTGTGGTGAACTGCATTGGAATTTACTGACAACTATTTGAGGTGTTGCCTTGGGTGCAGGGCCCAACACCTTGATGCAGTAGACCACGCAGACCGTAGTGCCACACAGTGACACATGATAATCGTGCACACCCACTCAGCCACTAAGAAAACATAACTATGGGCAAAGACAGGCCACAGAGAGGGGCACAGCAAATGAAGATGGATCAATACATGGCACAGGGGGCACCTCGAAGTCAGAACCCTCATGCGAGATACCCTTGATATTTGACCTTTACGGGTCAACCTCCGTACTGTAGCAGAGAGATCCATAGCCACTGAACAAAACGTCTCTGAACTGCAGCGCAAGGTCTCCACACTGAAGGCAGCCCTAACAGACTTATCCGCCAAGTCAGCAGTCCTGGAAGCCGGGCTGAGGATGCAGAGGGACGCTCTCGAAGATGCCATCTAAGATTTGTTGGATTTCCGGAGGGAGCAGAAGGGAGAATCCCGGCACTCTATCTCTAAAATCGATCAAAGAAACATTCCCAAAGGCGTAACTCTCTGCGATATTCGTAATTGAGAGGGGGCATCAGGCTCTTGTGCCACCACCTCCTGCAGGTGCCCCCGCGAAATCTCATTGCGAAGATCCTAAACTACAGGGACTGTGACTGTATCCAAAAACGGCACACCGAGAAGGAGACCCAACCTTCGAAAATCATGTAATCCGTATTTTCCCAGATAACACATGCCTAGTGCAACAACAGAGAGCGCCCTTTGGAGGGGTGAAACAAAAACTTAGGGCAATGAACCTCCAATATATGCTTCTCTACCCAGCTAAGTTGAAGGTTATACATGAAAATCGTGTTCATTTTTACATCGCCAGAGGCCTCATGGGACTGGTTGGAGGTGTGTGGCGAAGGGAGGACCCTGCAACAGGGGGGCGAGGACCTCCGGCGCTGGCACAATGAGAATAAATAGTGGACGAGGTAGGAGATCCAGACGAGCCTCGTGCTCGACTCAACGAGTGGTGGTACGACACGACTCTTAAACACTCATGCTGGGGTTAACTACATATTGCGTGACCACTGAGCTGTGCTATATCGGGAGGACGGCGAGGCCACTATGACTGAGGATCTGGTGTTCCTAAATGATGTGCCCCTCCCTCGTCTCATCGAGGAACAGGTGGCGGACCTAGATGCAGCGATCCAACTGAATGAACTACAGGAGGCAGTGCAAAGTATGTCTCGATGTAAATCTCCTGGTCTCCCGGTGGACTTCTACCAGACATCGATCTATTACTTCCAAGACTACTGGACAACTTGCAAGAGGCCAAGCGAGTGGGAGTCTTGCCACAATACATGGGAGAGGCACAGATTGTCATGCTCCCAAAGTCCGGCAGAGATGTACGTGACCCTGGCTCGTACAGACCTTTGTCAATGCTGGGCGTTGACGCTAAACTACTCGCCAAGGTTCTGGCAATGTGGCTAGGTAAAGTGGTGACCCATCTGGTTCATGAAGACCAGTGCAGTTCATGCTGGGAAGAGGAACACATATGAACATACTTTGCCCCTCAGATGTTTTACACTTGGTGGCAGATAGTGGTATCCAGGCGGCAGTTTTCGCCCTGGATATTAAGAAAGCATTTGACACTTTGCAATGGGAGTATCTATGAAAGGTCTTGAGGAGGATGGGATTAGGCAGCGAATACATGACCTGGGTTCGACTTCTCTACCGTCAGCCAAGAGCTCGTGCACGTAATGGTGGCCTGGTATCAGACAATTTACTCATTGAGAGGGGAACGCAACAGGGGTGCCCATTATCCCTGCTTCTTTTTGCCTTGGCGATGGAGCCACTAGCGATTCAGCTACGACGAGACATGGAGGAGTGGGGTATTACCATTGATGGTTGCACCCAAGTAATTTCATTATATGCAGACGATGCACTTCTCTATATTTGCCAACAGGAGGAGGCAATACCAGCACTTCTGGATATATTAGCCTCTTTTGGATCGTCATCGGGTTGTATATTAACTGCCGAGAGTCAGTCATATTCCCATTAGCGGCGCTAGCATGGGGAGACACATCAGACCTCCCTGAGGTGGAGTTCAGTTAAGAAAGTGACCATTTTTACTACTTATTTATTTTATTTATTCATTGAATTTGTAAGGCGCGGCAGCTACCCAAAAGGGTTTCCCGGCGCCAGAGCAGACTGGGTGAGTGTGGCAGCTTAGTGAGATTACTGGTTAAACAACCAAGTCTTCAATGACCTGCGGAAACGGGCGTAGACCGTTTCTTTCCGGATAGCTGAGGGAGTGCGTTCCAAAGTGAGGGGCCAAGGTAGGCGAATGATCTGCCTCCCATCCTGGATAGTTTAAATCTGGGTACAGTAAAGTTCTCATGGGTTGTTGAGCGGAGGTGGCGGGTAGGCACATAGGGGCTAACTAGAGATTGCAGATACTGTGGTGCTGCACTTGGGCATACAAGTAGCTCATTTGCCAGATACTCAATATGCACTGTATATGGGAATGGTTATTACAGGCCTGAGGGAGCCAGTCCGGTTCTGGAACTGACTCCCCCTCTCGGTTGTCGGACGTGTGACCATGGCAAGGATGGTTATGCTCCCATGTTGCCTTTATGCACTCCAAAACTCTTTCTGCAGCATCCCGAAATCCACTTTCTACACACTGAACAGTCTCCTAGTCTCATTGGTATGGGCCTGAGAATGCAGCAGGGTAAGACTCGAAATACTTAAGTTAGATACAGACTCGGGGGGGGGACTAGAACTCCCAGATTCAGACTTTACTATTTTGCAGGATTGCTGCAATATGCAGCACAGTGGTGTGCCGAGGGCCGCAATGCAGAAAAAGCATTACTGGCAGACTGGGGCATCAGGACAGAACTGCCATGATATCTCATGATGGGATCCCGGACACCTGGGGAATGCCCACATGTAATCCGGCAGGTAGCAGAGGCCTGAGGGCAAGTTGTTACCCTGGTTAATTCCAGGGCTCCATACGCTAACTCACTTCCACTCCAATTGCTACAGGGTTTCCACCAAATCTAGTCAGTCATGGATATCACAAAATGGTATGAGGGGGCTGCACAACAGCTGGGGACATGTAAATGAATGGGACCTTCTTGACATTCGACGAGGCAGGGGAGTGGTTCCAAGTGCCAGATGGTCACTCCCTACAATATACAAAAATATCACGCACAGTTCGCAAAATATGAGCCTCATTTCCAGATGAGACGGAGGAGTCACACACATTAGCACTGTTATTTGATTCGGGGTCCACTAGAGGGCTATTCTCAAGCATATATAAAGCTCTGAAAGAGGATCACATGGTTGAGATATCCATGATAAAAGACAGATGGATAGCAGATTTACCGTCTCCACTCACCACGGGCGAGCGGACAAGGGTGTTTGCGCAAGTCCGCGATGGTAGCCAGGTTCAAACTTGCTCAGTTTTACTAGCTACACCGCACTTACCTGATGCCTCAAAGATTGGCTCGCTTCAATCCAGGGCGCTCCTCGGCGTGCCCCCGATGTGGTGCAGACCTAGCGACATTCATACATATGACCTGGAACTATGTCCGCCTACAACCGTATTGACAACAAGTGATCCAGGTGCTCCGATCAGCTACGGCTGTGGGTATAGAGGTGTCAATCAAGCAGTGTTTAATAGGAGTACTTCCAACATCAAAAAAGGGAACCCGCAAAAGATACAAATTAGCACTCCTAGGCCTTGTCCTGGCTAAATGTAGTATTGCAATACATTGGACTCATGCTATCCCCCCTAGACTAGACAATGGAGAGTGGGGTGTGGCTGAGGGGTGCAGCCTGCGAGTTGTGCGTATGGATGAGAATGCAAAGCGTGATCTGGAAGAATAGGGACATGTGCTAGAGGGATTGCAGTCGATGGAAGACAAGAATGAGAGGGAGGAGGGCTCAACATAGACGTCAAATCATATCACCTCCGCACCGAACGGAGAATGGAGAAAACCCCGCTCTCACATATAGAAATAACCTTCATCAGAGGGCAGAAGAGATTACCCCTGCTTCTTCTGAAAAACAATGTTGGCTGTCCGATAGTCCTTCTCTAGATGACCTATATATATTACCTATGGGATGGGGTTTCGCCACTGGTTGCTGCCAAGATTCCTTTTGTTATTTCATTTTCTTACTATAAGCTATAATAAGTATTGCTGTATGCATTTCTCCTGGGAGGGAAAGGCTTTAAATACCGAATAGCTACTATGCGCTCAGCAATGAACTATCGAGTGGAACATATGGGCACCCAAGTAGACTGCTACGATATAACACGTTAATAATTAGCCTGCCAGTGATACATTGTAAACTATATGGTGAACATGTAGTGTGATATCAGTGCAGTGTTGCAATAAAAATAAGTTTAAAAAAAAGTGAAACATTCCAGAGTATGTTCAATTATCCATCATAAGATGTATTTAAATTCATAACTATCAACATGCTTTAGGCAGACTGGTCTCCCTAAAATGACAAGAATCTACAGTGTTATCCTTTGTCAGAGATGGGGGCTGGAGAACTTTAAGGGTTATTTGAACCTCTCCCACCCCTTTGACACCTATCAGGACACAAAAGGAGGGACACAAGGTGATACTGATGGCCCACTCGGTGCTGGCTCACTGCCACTCTGTTTTTTCACTAAAGGACAGCACTGATTTCAGCATGATGCTCCTCGTGGCCACAGCCTGGAGATCACTTCAGGCCCCCAGGAGCTACAATGTAGCCTGTGTGAAGTTTCGATAGGGTTTTGACTTTGCCACTTACAACACGAGTGATATGCTAAACTTGTAATAATGTGATGGTCACATGTGGGCCACCCTTCCCCATAGCAGGTCAGATGATCTTGCACCAGTTTCTGTTGTCTCCTCCCGCTCTATAGTATAGTTAGAGAACTACTAACTCTTATAGCATCTTTAATCAAATCAGTTCAATCTCAAACACCCTATAACAATGCAGCCGGGATCTTATCTTTCAAGTGTAATCTATAAGAAGCAACATTGTGGTCACAATGTAATTCAAAAGGTCATACTTGATTGCATCCAGAAATCCGCATTACCGTGTCAATTCTTAGTTTTCTAACAGCAGTATCACTGCACCTATAAATTATACCACTGCACCTTCAATGCAATATAGTCTTTACATATGCTAAAAGCAACAGAATCTCCATATAGTAGCATGTGATACAGATGACATCCCCACTATCATGAAATAGCTGGAGCAAGTAAGACCAATAAATGGAGTGTTAACATGGATTATCACCTTATTATGCAATCAAAAGGTAATCTATGGGTAGGTCCATGGATAAGCCATATCTACAAACAAAGCTGTCTGTTTATTAATTTGGTGTTCTGTAGCACCGTAATGCTCCTTGTCATGCTGCTAAAGTGGTTTGCCAATCAGAAAGCTAGTTTAACACCAGAAAGACGGAAGCAGAATTGAGAATAAAAAATGACAAATAGAGATCAATAGGTCTTATATACGTATTAATATTGCAAATAAAGTTTGTTAGTATGATATTAACAGGTCATGCACGTCACATGGATTCTGAACTGGCAGGGAGCGTGTGAATGGTTCTTTCATCATGCCTGGATGGACACACTTGGGGCTCATTCCTACAGCCATTTTACCTCAATTTCTGTCTTATATTTCTTCTCGATCCCATCGGAAGACATTCAGTGGGATTTCCATCTTGGTCAGATGGCAAACAAATCAAGTTATAGCTCTCCAGGTCAACCTGACTCCATGTCTTTACATCGGTTTGATGTATTGTACTCATCACATTTTGTTAAATATTAACCCTGCAAAACAGGGACCATTATCTTTAGGACCAAGTGTGAGCTCCCAAACTGGAGCCTGGTTGGATCATTCCCATCCTTCATCAATCAAGAGATAAAAACAATCCAGAAGGTAAAACACCTCAAGGATCACCCAGACAATGCTCTCTGCGTAGAGACATCGCTGTGATATGTGATGAATACTATTTTCTTACATTTGGCAAAACTGAGATCCACCTGGTTCCCTTTTGCCTTTGACACATCATAGGTCTGCCTTACAAGTGGTTACTTAATTTGATGGGCACAGAAACAGCTATTCTAACCCACTCTCCCAGAAATATGAGATTTGCAAGAGCAGCGCAGATCAGTCTAGTTTCACCTCCAGTTTCGTCAGCAAAAAGCAACCCTAATGTCCGGGTGAAACTCTGGGGAGAATGTGGAATTACCGGAGATATCGGAACCATAAATACCAATGTCCCCCGGTAATTCCTCATTGCTAAGGGGAACCTTGGGGTCCCATGGTAATCAGGTGGTAACTCTGTTCTCCTGGAGTCACTGCTATCCATCGTATTGGTAATTCCAAGTGGACAGAGTTATCAGGAGGATTCCAAGATACTCGTAATGAGGACCATAGTGGGTTCAGTGTTAAATTCATATCTGGATTACATGCATACCCATGCTAAGGGCTTAACAAAGAATATAATAGAACAAGCATTGGTAAATACATTAGGCTTCGCTTATGTGATTAATAATAAGCTGTTTTTTGTTGTAAGCTGTAGCTTGCTGAGTAGTTGTGCAATATAAGTTACAGAAAGTCTGTTAAAGTGTTATAACTTGTTTATGTACAAAAAGGCAATATATTGTGCAGTTACTAGTGGTATAGAGCGGGTAAGTAATAGCACAATTTTGAAAAATGAAATGAGAGAGGTAAATAATAGAATTAATTGATGTAATAGCAATATTATGTGTTTAGAGGATTTCTGACAACTTTTGGGCCCTGTGCCAGTGCACCCGCTGCACCATTCAAATCATGACCCTATTGCCTGTAAGGTAACTGTACTTGTGACTGCCTGTTTACTGGTAAAGTATTGCAATATTTGGAATTTAGAGGGTTCCTAGTGCTTTGGGCCCCGGTGTCATTGCACCTGCTGCACCATTGAAATCATGACCTTAGTGCCTGCAAGGTAACTACAATTGTGACTGCTTATTTAGTAGTTAATTATAGCAATATTTAGTGTTTCGAGGAGTTCTGACAACTTTTGGGCCTGGTGCCACTGCACCTGCAGCACCATTGTTTAGTAGTAAAATATAACAAAATAGTGAAACTCCCTCAAACTGGCATGGTTCTATCCTAGAGAGGAATTACTCATCACTAGAAACAAAACCCCACTCGAAACATTGATGTGTGTCACCACTTTTGGCATACACACTAACAATATTCGTAAGTTGATTAAAACAAACTGGCATCTCATTAGAAATATTGATCCTGCAATAGATCATGGAATCTCCCATGTTCGCCTTTAAACGTGGCAAAAACATCAAAGATCACCTAGTTCATTCTTATACTCAAAGTAGTACTAGGCAAATATCTAGGACACTGGAATCAGTCTGGGGCCAGCCAGAAGTTAAAGGTCACCACAGATGTGGTAACTGTGTTGCCTGTACCTTTTCCTTTGATATAGACATCTTTGAACATGCTAATGTCAGACAATCTCTTAACTTTTTTTCCAACTGTAACACACGGAATGTTGTATACTGTATATGGTGCCCATGCCAATTACCATACATTGGACAAACCTCACAACCTATTAAAGCACGGATATGCCAACATCGCAGCCGGATAAGATGTTCTGTATTGAACGCTCCATTGGTGTCACATTACAGTGAAAAGAATCATACAGCAAACAAACTAAAATGGCAAGTTATTGAAAAGGCCACTATCCCTGAAAGAGGAGGTGATCAGACGCATATCCTACAGAGATTGGAATGCCAATGGATAGAACGGATCAATCCAATTGCTCAAGGACTAAATACCGCTGAGGAATGGCATGACTTTGTAGCCACCCTATCAAACTGAACTTTAAACAGACACTTGCGTGGCTACGCCTTGTAATACACTAAGAAACTTTACCTCTGGATCTGACTATATTCAGAACATGTATTGAATGTCCACAATCACTCGTATGAATATGATCACTGTTTACAAATATTTTACAGATTATGTATAATGGTCCTCCTTTGATCTTGTGGTATAATCCCTTTCTGCATAGACATAGAAAACATCCTCTGTAGTATGTTACGTGTCCACCCTATATTATGGTCCCATGTGTTTTGCTGCGCATTTCCATTTTCATTTTTTTATTGTTTTGTCACTCTATTTTGGAATACCGCTATGCCCGCCGCAGTGGGCAAACATCAGGCCCTCCAGATCGGATCACAGAGCAGCACTACACTCGTGCACTCTTCCAGTATCATTAGTGATGCCTGCCACGCCGCACCCAACATGGCCGGCAGGGCGCGCTTTTAGTTTATAAATCGCTACCGTAGCGGGTGGAACTGCCTTGTCATTCCACAAGCGGAGACAGACGGAAGCGGTTCTCCCTCATCGCCAGCACGTGTAAACTGTAAAGCTGACTCAGGAGGCTTTCAAACAGGATATTCATGAGTAATTGTTTACTCTCCTTAATTGGTAAGAGATCTCCTGCATCCCTAGATATACAGCTGCCACGTATAGCTCCATTTTTCCATCTACTTATCCGAAGTCATCCATTTCAGATAACCCTCAGAAACGGATTGTCGTTCGTCCACACTTTGGCTAAAGCAAATATACAAGCAAGCCTCTTAGACTGTCAGTACCCCTCCCCTCACTAGGGTAAGTCTTATTTTCATTCAATTCTGGCTCTACCCATTTCTATAGCATCGTATTCTGGCTCAGTTACAAAATTGCTCCAATTTTTCCATTTCTCTTCCATACAGTGCCCGGCTGGGCCCTATGTGAGTACCCTCATTTCTAATTCACTTCCTTAAAGTGTACACTGAACACTCTGACAGTGTTTCTCATTCTCAGGTACGGATACCTACCATAAAGGAACGTTTTTACATTTTTGATGCGTTTTCTCCATAACCTCTGTACTGATGCATCGGTTACCATTTTTTCAGGTGTCCCTTCATTGTTAGGTCCTGAAGAGACCCCCTATTGTCAGTTGGGTCGAACCGTCGTCGACATCCCAAAGCGAACCATTTCCCAGCCTCTACCATTGTTTTAGGTGGCTGTGATCACTCATTGCATATTACTGTTATGGTCGTCTTTGTATATTTTTTGAAACCTTATTTTATGTCACAAATAGTCACAACCTTGATATGTAAGTTCCACTTTCACTTGGGACACCATGCACTGGATATTGAATAATGTGAATACACAATTACATAAACAATTTGAATTCATTAATAATTTGTGATATATGTTCTTTTCTCTTTCTGACATCTCTTTGCCTTCGATTATTGCCATTGTGCTGTTTAATATTGTTTACTACATGTTGATTGTCCACAGGAACCACTGTTCCTTGTTAAACTGCACCTGCAGCACCATTGTTTAGTAGTAAAAATAGCAATATTAGGTGTTTAGTGGGGTGCCTAGAGCTTTTGGTCCTAGTGCTACTGCACCTGCTGTGCCATTCAAATCATGACCCTATTGCCTGCTAGATAATGCACTTGTGACTGTCTTGTTTGTAGTAAAAATTAGCAATAATCTGGGTTTAGTGGGGTACCTAGATGTTTTGGCCCCAGTGTCACTGCACCTCCTGCACAATTCAAATCAAATCAAGTCCCTTTTAACTGCAAGGTAACTGCAATTGTGATTGCTTGTTTAGTAGTCAAAAATAGCAATATTATGTGTTTAGAGGAGTTCTGACAACTTTTGGGCCCAGTGCTACTGCACCTGCTGCACCATTCAAATCATGACCCTGTTTTGTGCAAGGTAACTGTACATGTGGTTGCCTGTTTAGGAATAAAATATAGCAATATTAGGTGTTTAGTGGGCTGCCTGGAGCTTTTGGTCCCGGTGCCACTGCACATGTTGCACTATTGAAATCATGACCCTAGTGCTTGCTAGATAACTGCACTTGTGACTGCCTGTTTAATTGTAAAATATAGCAATATTTGGTGTTTAGTGGAGTTCTGACAACATTTTGGCCCGATGCCACTGCACCTGCTGCACAACTCAAACCATGACACTTTTGCCTGCATGGCAACTGCCTTTGTGACTGCCTGTTTAGTTTTAAATTTTAGCAATAATCTGGGTTTAGTGGGGTCCCTAGAGCTTTTGGTCAGGGTGCCAATGCACCTGCTGCACCATTCAAATCAAGTCCCTTTTAACTGCAAAGTAACTGCAACTGTGACTGCCTTTTTAGTAGTCAAATAAAGCAATATTACATGTTTTGAGGAGTTCTGACAACTTTTGGGCCCAGTGCTACTGCACCTGCTGCACCATTCAAATCATGATCCTGTTGTCTGCAAGGTAACGGCACTTGTGGCTGCCTTTTTAGTAGTAAAATATAGCATAGCACTTGTATATTAACTTTATTTTTAATGTGCAATATTTATTGCAACATTTCGAATTTGATCAAAATAAACTAATAGATTAAGTAAATAAATCTGATAATGCCTACAGAGTTCAAAGAAAGATACTGAGGCATGAATAGGAAATGCCACAAATGTTCTAAGGCTAAAGTATCTGCTTTACACAACTAAGTAATAAAAAGCAAGCAATCCAGTATACTGTTAGAAGCTGTCTGCCTTTTCTGTGGGAAGAGATCTTATCTTAACAGAAGAGATTTCATCTTGACAGTGAATGGGGCTTAAACAGTGTGAACAGCTTTAGTAGAAGTATTGTAAATGTGTTCAGCCAGGGGAAGTTAACAAAAACAAATTCCACACAAAAGCGAACGAACACAGTAATTCGGCCATGGGAATTGATAAGAGACACCGTTAAAGATATATTAAATACAAGAGATTTCGCAAGCACAGCGCAAGCACTGTGCAGGCGAAACCTAAAACTGAAAACTGCCCAGAAGACATGGGTTTATGATTGTCTCAACGAAATGTACTGCAGCACACCAGAAATTGCATTTGATTAATCTAGAATTCAAAATAAAGTTCAAATGCATCAATCAGCCCTATGTACTAGCAGAACTGCTAACATTAGCTTGAACAGGGCTTTAAGTGAGATGAGAAAACTGGAGGGTCTCTCAAAGGGCGTGGCCTATGTAATTATGGGCCTGGCTTTAACATGTAAGCTAAAAATCTGTGTTTAGCATGGTGTGCCGCCCGACTGATATTTTGCTGTCTCTCTCTGTTACAGGTACATTACAACCACTAACACACGCCTAACTTTTATAGGAAATGCCGAAATAAAGTATTTTTGATTGACATGCACATAAAACAAGCCAGGACTAATGGCTTTGTCAATGGTTGTTAGTTGCATAAGTTAAACAACAATGGCGTTGTTGTATATAATATTAAAAGATCTTCAGCTCTGAAATGATGAGACTGTGAAATATATCAAAGGCCAGTGAAGGGTGGCAATCTGCCAAGTTAAAAGACTTTTTTTTCCACTCCGAGGGAGGGAAAAATAGAGAGCCCGAGAGGACCCGTCTCAGCGCCTGCTTTTAGAACTGCCGGTGCTGAGCACTGGTAGGACCCGGTCCACTTAAAGCCCTGAACTTGAAGGCACAAGCATTTCTCTGCATGGGGTCAAGACACTGGAAATTGCTCATTCTTCGGCTACACCTAGAAACCTCTCATTACCTCATTTTCTTAACCAGCCAGCACAGCGCCTACAGATAGATCTGGGAGCTATAAAGGCACTACCTAAGTATAAAAGGTCCCTCCCTTGTGCGAGGCTGAAGATTCGTGGAGACACACAGCCTCTGAGACATGCACTGGACATCCCACGTTCTTTGCTCCTTCCCTGTTACTCCTTTTTGCGCTCTGTCTCTCTCGTTCTTCCCTCTCTCTCACTCTCTCACTCGTTCTTCTCTATCTTTTCTTTAGTTGCCCCGTTTTCTCTCCTCTCTCCCCTCTCTCTCTTTTCTCTCGTTCTCTCTTTCTATGCCCCTCTCTGTGAGTCCTACTGTTATCTCCATTTTTTCTTGATTCCACCCAGCTATCCTTGTTTCTTCACCACACTCGATTCTTTTAATTTCCTTCCTTCATTCTTCCTTTATTCTATTGTCTTCTCTACTCCGTTTTTTAGTCCTTTCAAAAAACGCACTCCCATCACCTTTTCCCGCCTTTTCTTCCGTTCTATTTTGTTTCTTCCCCTTTTACTTCAGGCTGTCCTTCTCTCCCTCGTACGTGCTGTGCTCTCCTTCCCTCTCCCTCCCCTCTTTGCTCTCCCTCCCCATCCCAGTGGGGCCCTTCCTTTCCTATTGCAAGCCCATGATTACCTGCTCTGCCCGGGGAGCGGACCCAGACTGAGTGAAATGAACTTCCATTATTTCTTTCAGTTCCTCGGCTGCCTCTTGCACAATGGAGGTGAACCTCTTTGGAGGAGTGAGGGGTCGAAGGTCAGAGGTCTCCTGACATCATCAGCAGAGCCGCATTGGCTACAGGTGTTTGACCTTCAGGTCCCCCTGCCGGGCTCCTCACACCTTCCCTCCTGCCAGACATTTTATCACCAGAGACGGGAGATTGAAGGCAATAAGCACTGCTCTGAAATGCATGAATGCGGGGCATTCAAGGGCTGATGGGAGATATGGAATCAGTTTTTCGCCTTTGTATATGTAAATGTGGCGCACTACACTAGGAAGGCTTCCTCGACCTGGCTAAGGTGCCTTCTTGGCAGGGCTGGAGTGACAGGCGCCCAGCGGCTATTTTCTGAATGAAGTGTCTACTCTCCCATTCTTGACCTCTCTCTTCATTTTTTAGTCCATCTTTAACAGTATTCCTTGTTATTTTCACACTGGGTTAGGCAAGCCCTTGAATACTCAATGGAAATTAGGCCATTGTGAGGTGACTCTGAAGTTTTCGCCAAGTTATGGATTATCTTCATGTCCCTGCATTTGTGTCTGTCCGCTGGTGTGCAGGGGTTGTCACCCATGAAGTGTGGCATCAGCTGGACCCGATGCCTAGGAAGCTGAACCAAGTAAAGACTTGCTGTAGACCCTGACAGTTACCTACTCCAGAACCTGCCAATTTTTCCAAAAGTCACCCTGTGAAGAGGGCCAAACCTAGCTAATGAACCATAACTAGGGTGAAACCGGTCCTGGGTTGCTTGTGTTGTGGTTCAGGAGGACCTGGCCGGGCAGTTCGGTCTGGACTGTTCCCATTGGAGCAGAGTCAACACCAATTTACATATGACTAGGTACAAACTGGGGTGGCATGGTGTGCAAAATAACGATGGACTGGGATGAAGCCCAAGTGAGTAAAAGTAGCTGACATTAATTCAAGCATGCTAGTCTCACTTTTTTGTAAATTTCAGTGTGTCGCCCTAAGTGGGATGGGTATGCCCAGATGTTGGTCTCATCAGCACTGGGTCAGTGGATCCAAGCTATACTGGTGATGACTCCTAACTAGGGCGTACCAACTTCTGGGTTGCTTGTGTTCCATTTCAGGATCGACCTGGCTTGGCAGTTTGGGCTGCACTGTTCCTGTTGGAGAAGGGTCAAGACTAATTTTCATGTGGCTCCGTCCAAACTGTGGTGGCATGGTGTGCAAAATAGCGATGGACTGGTGAAGGATTGCATGTGGCTAAGATTAAATAAAGCATTACATCCATCACTTTTTTGTATACTTTAGAGCTATCTGAGAGGTACTTCTGGTCCCTCCCCCATCCAGCCTCAGCTGAGGCCCGAAAAACATAAAAATAAAAGCATACTGAGGTTGCTGCCAATATACTTGGGTGTTTTCAAAGTCCGTAATGAGCATTGGCTGCTCAGACTCTCCAAAGACGAGCTGGAAACCCACTCTATGAAGGGGTTTCCAGTTCGCTTCCTTTCACAATGTGATATGTCTATTGACCAGGTGACAATTCAAATGAATCCGATATTGCATGACACACTCTGACACCATCTGCATTGACAGATCTTTTACTAACATTAGCCTTTTCTCTCTCTCTGTTTTGCTATGATAGGAGACCCCCAATTCATGTGGGCAAAATGCTTCTTCCAGATCAGAGGACTGTTTTAAATTTGTGATTTGTCACAATTGGCATCCATTTTGTTTCCAACGCTTGCTATATGGCACATCTTTTCTCTTGTGCAGAAGAAGGCATCAGCAAACCCTTCTTTTATTTTGTTTGGACTCCTTTCTGGAAGGCAAAAGGTCCAAATTCTTAAATCTCCTAATCTGAAACATTACCCATCCATCCACAGTCTACAAAGACATTGGAATGTTTTTAAGTTAACTTAGAACCAATTCTCCTTGTGAGATCTGTCTAGTTTTGTAAAAAAAAAAAAACTCTGATGGTGGATGACTACAAAGGATCCAAAACATTGAAGGGAAATGGCTCTGAGACCTTCATCCTTGGAACACAAAGCATTGGTCCTCCAAGCACTTCGCTTGCTCCAATTGGCCAAGTTCTTCCTTCAAGCTATGGTGCATTGACCACAAGTCCATGGACGGCAAGGCCCATTGTTCATCCAAACAACCCTCCAAAGATACTTGCAGAACATACATTCTAGACTAACACCTCAGCTGATCAATACCAATTACCAGACTAAATGCATTGGAGACTCATACATCTCCTTATAAGCTGAAAACTTATGAATTGTCTCCCAACAAAGACAAGAAATATCCAGGATCACTTGGAAGGTAGCCAATACCTGGTCTTCCCAAACAGATGATGCAGAATCACACCAATCAATAAACATCCTACCACCAACACTTGCAAATTATGGACATCAGTTGATACAGAACCATATGCACACAAGAAATGGAACTAATTCCCCCTCAAGTATGGCTGGTATAGTCACATGTATAAGTAACTCTCACTCTGCTCCTTAACATTCCACACACAAGCACAATTACATGATCTCAGCAACACAAGAAGTGCATTCTAGTATTCATTAAGCAAAACACCAATACACTTTCTGCATAGGCCACATGGATATCCCACCCACGTCCAGACACAGCAATAAATGTATGCAGAGCTCTTAAATGCTATCCCTGACCCCCCTCACTACAGTACTCAATGAAGTGAAGCCACTATTGTCAAGATAAGAGACTCAGTCTGGCCATCATGCATGAGATCAGAACCCTTCCCACAAAGACCACGCTGCCAGGGTCAGACTGGGACAAAAGTGGGCCTAGGCACCAAAATAAAAGTGGCCTCCATTAGTGAAGCATATAGCTAAAAAAAAATAATATCAGGGAAATCAGCAGTAAAAACTGCCAAAAACTGCTAACAAAAACGGCACACAACTGCTAAAAACTGGCCCAAACAGTGACCTGTTAGACTAGCCCAAACGGTAAATGCCTGAATGTCCTATAGGCCAGACCGACCCTGCACACTACAACTATAGATTCTTCCAACCGAGCACAGCCAATGATGTAGCAAACAACCATAAGCTAATGTACTTCAATGCCTCATCTGGGTATAAAACCAATACATCGCTATTTTGTCTCGTAGTTTGCATGCAAGTACAGAAAATAAAACCTGTAATCTTCCACAAGTTCTTGCATGTTTGGTCTTTCAGTGAGATTCCTTTTACCTATATTTTTGTTGCTCCAGAAACCTTTCACCCAGTAGTTCACAGACTGCATTCAATTTAAAGTAATTGACAGGAAATATCTCAGTTAATGAGTCCATGCAATCCCCTTGCCTCACCTGGATATGGAAAAATTGCCATCCACAGAATTCAATTAAAAATAAAGATTGAAAGCACTCTGGAATTAATCCTGCACCTTGCACATAAATTTACTCATTCAAACATTCAAGCACAACTTGACAAATCAAGGCAATGGTAACTATCAGAGTAACTAATAGTCAGATCAATGTGCTGTTCAGTCACAGTGGTTTCTCACAATACAGAAGTCAAGAATATAGGTCTCCCTATCTTCACTACAAAATATATAATCAAGGTAAGTATACAAAGTCGAATATAGATTTGCTATTCTTAAATCCACATTGTTGGAAATGGCCCTTTCTAGGGTGCTTTTCCTCGACTTTTGCTTTTCTCCTTCCTAGTTTTCCACAGATCTGGAAACTTAGGACTTTGAGTTCATTTGACACTGCCATTCAGTGCCAAAGCACTGTGTTCATCATATATATGATTGGCTGATTCAAGTTAGCTGTAAGTCCCTCGTCAAGGGGTAAGACATACCCAGGGCATATATCTCGAATGCTCCTCCGTGGACCTGCAGCACTGGTTTTACGTCCACGGAGGTAGCTCATCGATTGTGCCACTGGTTACTGTTACTCGGATTGGCATTTAAAAAGCTATGTGCCAAGGTTCTGCATGTCTCTTGCTGTATCAGAGTTCTCGCTGGTGACAGAGTGCAGTGTTGGGAAGAGGTACAGCGTGTGTGCGATACATGCAAGGGTCCTGAATGGCACCGGGTTGTGTGTTCGTTACGACAGGACCTACTTCTCGTATTGGATTAGCATGGGGAATATAGGGAAAGGCTATTTAGCAGTATTTCCTACGGGCAGAATAGAAGTAGTATCATGATTGATATCGATGAGTTTGTAATGTCGAATCCTCTCCGATAGTGCGAGTGGATTCGACATTACGTGTGTTCACTTTTGGGAAACTTGGCATTTTGATGCTCGTGGCTCTGTGTGCTTGTCGGCCTGTCTCCAATTCACATCTGGGTGATGGGGGGACAGCTACATCTGTGCTTTGCTGATTGAAGGCCATAAACTAGGGGCTCAAGGGAAACAGAGGACCTGTGACTCTGAGGGGCCTTTCTGGGATGGTTACATGGGGTGGAATTAGCACCTGCATTGCAACTGGCAGGGTCTTGGCCTCACTAAAGATAGTGATCTAACCTCACGGGTAGGATAGCCGACAAGACAGAATTTAGAGAGGGCCTGTGCATTTTCAAAGGTGGCCCCTTGAACTAATTTAATCTTCAAAGGCCATTGTGGGTATAACTACTGAGACTCTGGTCTCAGCAGTCAGAGGCGCTTTTGGATTTGGAACCATACTATGCTGGTTCGGCACTGGGACATCGATACGCGGGATCCTTAGGGCAGGAGGGACTGCAACTGGATTATCTGCAGATTTGTGGTAGCATGGGGTTGGTTGTACTCCAGGAAGGGGACTATCACTTGGTGGATTTTGCCTGGACGTTGCTGGTCTGCAGCTAAGGGCCAACTGTCGTGGCCCTGTTCCTGAAGTACTCTCCAAGGACTGGTTACCTGGCCTCCTGTCCACAAGATCCCAGGAACACAAAGGATCTCACCATTTCCCCGAGATTGTAAGGACCGCACTGGGTGCAGCAGAAACGGGTGGAAGTGATCGTTGGCTGGGACAAGGACCGTCCTGACGTACACCATCATCATGCTGTGCAGAGGACTGTGTTAATAAAGATCAGCGGCCTCCTGAGGTGCCGAGGACGTGGGGAGTTCAAGGAGTGCGGGGAAGCTTGCAGAGTCTGAGGGGCCCGTGCTTGCAACCAAGGAGATTGCAACCAAGGGGACCTGTGCTAGCTAGCACTCCACAGCATATGGTGTCCAAGGGGTGTTGGGGAGTCTGAACCAGGAGCTGAGACTGTCTTTGACCTCCATATCGGGCGGACGACAGTGCCTGACTTTGCGTCCTCTGTCCGAGGTCGTTGGCTCCCTCTCCCTGGACCCACACCACAAGGTATTTTGCTGTGGAGAAAATTGTGACGAACCCTGAAGGATTTGTGGGCCTTGTGGGCACCTGCAGCTGACTGTCCGGGGTTAGTGCAGTTCACACCTCTGCCTGAGGGGAAACATTTCTCCAGACATGGAAGTGGGCCAGCTTTCCTTGTCACAACCTTTTGTCTATGGGGATCGCGCTCCTGCACTCGTGCAAGTGCCATTGGTCGCCCGAAACTAAGTAACTGTTTCTTTCCGTGTTAGATGGTTCCAACTGTCTAGTCGATGGGGAGCCAGCCGTGGCAACATGTATCGTAGGCCGATATAGTTGAAGACTGAGGGACTGGGGCACAAGGTGTAGTTAAAGACCTGTGACTGTTTGACCTTTCTGCAAATGTAACTGTAAAATGTATATACAAGGTGTATCTCATTTTCATTACATTGGGAAGTATGATAATTACATATAACTGTGAAGTTTTGATTTCAGTATGTGTGTAATACAAAGACAAGTGTTGTATACATACGGTGTGGAGGCTTTTTGTGGCCAACGCAGTGTGTTGCAAGTGGGGTTTTGTGCCAATACTTTACACTTGGGCCCTGAGGATAAGCCTGACTGCTCATTGCCAAGCTACCTAAGGGTGAGCACAGGTTATCGGACAAGTGTATAGTACTCATTCTATCTAGAGCGGTGGATTCTGACTGGCTTCGATGCGTCCCTGCCAGCCGGAAACCGCTGGGTCTAACACAGATGTATTTACCTGGAAGATAATTTGTTGTCAGTATTGAGTGGTTGATGTAAGTGTGGGTTGATTTTTAAAGAACATCTTCACTCTCTGTAACTGGGGTCAAGGTTGCGATATATTCCGTTCCTTCTTACATGCATCTAAGCATGTTCATATGAGTTTATATGAAGTAACTCATCATTACAAATCTCATGTACATTCATATCCTAACATTGGGACATCCTACTCACACTTGCACACTGAACTGCTATTTTATTGTGACACTTGTGCACCCATGTCTACACCTGTGTACAAGCACAATTGTCTTCAAGCTCATTAACTTATATTTCAAGGGCATCCACTTATCTTAACATGAACGCATTCTCTCACGCCACACATATGCGCTCAGATTTGCATGTGCACATTTGTTTCGCATTCACACTGTAGGACATCCGGCTTCCTCTGCTATAAATCCTCATGTTCTTCCTCTTTTTTAGGTCTCGCCTACGCAGCGCGCATGCGCTGCTTAGGAGGGCCTTTAGCCGGCGCTCTGCTCATTTTCAAGCACACACTCGTGCTTGTGGCGGCATCCACCTTGCGGGAGCGAACAGCGGCGCGCCACAAGCATGAGTGCAGTGCTTGAAAATGAGCAGACTGCTCTCCCAAGCACGCGCGCGCCACTCGCGGGCTCACCTCCTGCTCCCCCTCTCTTTAATCGCTTTTTCTGCAGATCGTGCCCTTCTGTACAACAGTTTAGACGTTATGTTTTTAAACAAGCACAGCAACAGGCACACGCTATATACAAATTACCATTTAAAGTTTGAGGGGTAAACATGATTAATGTGCTAGGTTTGCGCCAAGCATGCGATAGATTTGGGACAACACACCAGAAAACCGTGGCATGCAGCATCACGACGGTGCTTGATTAATGTGCTAGGTTTGCGCCAAGCATGCGATAGATTTGGGACAACACACCAGAAAACCGTGGCATGCAGCATCACGACGGTGCTCGCCAGGCTGCAGCCCCTTTGACGTAATTTGCTATCACTTCATAGCAGTCCCTGGGACATCCCTGCAGCATTCAAGGGCGCCAAAACCTGACCTCAAGCCGCACATGGTTTTCACAAGCTTTCTCCCTCGCAGGCAGCTTGAGGTCAGTCGGTAACTAACCCCCAGTGGCGAGAGTTCACTAACTCAATCTTACTCTGTGTATTTACCTTTCACTCGCCACCCAGGCACTTCCGGTAGATACCATCCCAACATGGCGACTGTGTACATGGGTGTACGCGAGCCAGCAATCCCAATAGTAGAAGTTTCAGTCCCTGCGTCAGAGTCACCCAACCGTCATCAGCAATAGAAAGAGGACAAGGTTACGAGGTGATGGCTTGGCTTCCGAGTTTCCCGTTTTTTTTGGCCTTCAAATGTGCCCATGGGCAGCGCGGGCTCTGATTGGTTCTCATTACGGCTGCACCTATAACTACATTTGCACCCGGCTCAGGCTTGCAAGACAGCTTGCGATTGGCTGCAAGTATATCCGTGTAAATAGATGCTCTGTAGGCACCATCAAGCCGCTAAGAGACACTTGTACATTTTACAATGAAAAATAACAAGCATTTGCAAACCATTCGGCCTCGCATTTGTGAAAGTTGGAGCTTTTGGCGTTGTAAATGGTCTGCTGTGGGTATAACCACCTGCTGTACATTCGTTTTATTAATACCCTCCTGGGTTACAGTAAATCAGATGCACATTGGAGTCTACCATGCATGAAGGAATGGGTAAAATGTGTCCATTTGACCCTAAAGAAAATGCAAAGCATTTACCGAGCGCTGCTTGTCACGGGCCTGACCCAGGCTACCATTTCTTTATTAGCAGCCAAAGCCAGACTTCTCTCAAATGTGCTGAACAATCACTGCCTTATTTCTGAATCACTGAAGCAAAAATATGTCTCCCAGTGAAAGTGTGTGAGCACGCAAATACAGTTTCTGTTTTGGGGCGTAGGTTGTACTCCTTGTAGGGTTGGGGGTATATTTTCCAGTGAATGATGAGGTGTTTGTTTGTAGTATGTTTCTTTCTCGTCCTGCCTTTGAGGCTGCCTACAATAGCGGAGGGTAAACATGGTGCCCAAAGTGTATCCCAGTTAAAAGGAAATGTTCTTTCAGTCAGTCATAATAATCTTTATTCGGCTATAAAAAGCCTTAAAAGCAAAGTAAAAAAACACACATAAAATACATCAATATGACAATACAGTCAGAAAACAGAAAATTAAAAATATTAAGAGTACTGATAAATTCCCTCAGGACAAGTCCCCATGGCTCTTCCTAACTGCCAGTGAACATCTTATAAAATTAACAACAGCATAGGGTATTTGAGCATGGCCAAGTTGTTGCAAGAAAGCAAAAGCAGGCTTACAATATCTGATATTAGCTTCAAGGAGAATTGAAAGTAAAAAACAAGTCAGTGGACATGTATACACTGTCCATCCTCTAACCAGAATTTCTCTTTTTTTGCTCTCTTCATCTGCTTCGTTTTTATTGCTGACCTAAGAAACAAGCATTGGCATAGCCATTAAGTCTCGCTTTTGGGACCTTATAAGTATTTAGTTATGCAGCACAATATCCTTGGTGCAACAACATCAACTGTTGCATGGCTAAACACTTATAAGGTCCCAAAGGCGAGACCTATTGGCTATGCCAATGCTTGTTACCTTTTTGGTGTCTCTGGTGAGTAGTGGCACCTTTGCATTTTTCACAGCCTTTACTTGTTCTAGTGCCTGCTCTATATAGTGCAGCCACACTGGTACCAGGAGTGAGGAGTCTGCGAGCATGTCATAGCCCTGCCATGTGATGCACATGCAGTTTCTGCCTACATTCTATAGTGGAAAGCTTCCATTATAGGAACACATCTGCAGCCCAGCAATGCAACCTTTAAACCTGGACAGAATCCCAGTAACTTTTATATGGCGCTACAACGTGTCTGAGCTGTGTGCCCACAACAAAAATCTAACTCCAGGATAAAAGTCAAAGACATTACTTCATGAGTGCAAACTTCACTTGTATTACCTTAATCGTGGCAGTATATGGCTGTGTCAGCTTTGCACTACAGCTCAATCTCACATTAAAACATATTAATCTGAACTATCATTCTTATACGTGTTTTTTAAAATCGAGTTTTGAGAGGTGATGAAATATAATCATTTAACCAGCCTCCAGAGGTATGTGAATTGGACCAGTCTGAAAGGCTATTATTGCATGCCAGCCTGTTCCCCTGGAAGCATCTTCTGATAGGCCATTCTTGTGTTCGCTTAGAGGGAAGGTACTGATTTTTTAATGGAGCAGGACTGGTGAAGCTCTTTGTGTGCAAGTCTAGCATCGATGGCAGATATATTAAATGGAGGCTATCTTCAGCAGAGGGATAAATAGCCATTCCGTGACAGTACAGTGTCAGCTCCTTTTAGCAGTCCCAGGAAGAGGCCAGGGAGAAGGCATTTTGGGAGCAGTGACTATGGCACGAAGATTGAATTCTGGTTAAAAGGATGAAATTACCATTCAGCTTTCTAGTTTATCATCATAGGGCCAACATTCATCCATGAGTGAATGGAAACTTGTCAACATTCAGGGCTTTTCATGATTATTCCTCCAGCATCTGATTGAGGATGTCATGAGTGCAGGTGTGTCACTTTTATACTTAGGACCCCAGCTGGCCTGCTGCTAACAATCATTGTACACAGATGTGGCAGACCAGTGTGAGGTTAGTAGGGTGTTCAAACGGGAAAGGAAAGGGTGTCTGTGAATGGATAACCCAGCAGGACATGGGACAACATTTTAATTGATTATATCAGTGTTAATAAAATGGTAGAAACAGAAGAAAAGTATCCCCATTCATTTTTACGTGACCCACTTGAGTGCCAATGTTATTGTTTTGAAATCCTAGGGCTTGACTCTGATTAGCTTCATGGGCACTGCACTCAAAGAGTAACCTCCCTGGTCTGCTCATACGGAGCCGCCTGGTTGGTGGATGTCATATCGTAATTTAGGATACAGTCGTTTTACAATACCCTTTGGAAAAATCCATGCAGTATTCCATCAATGGGACCTTACTTCCCATCCAGAGTGTGTGGTAAGATTGTGTAAAGCATGGATGGTATCCACGTTTCAGGTATCCATGCTGTTGTGACTCTCGCTAGACTACCCGGTTTGTGGGCGCCCTGTTGACCAAATAAGGAGTTGTTTTACTCCTGTCTGATTGGGGATGGAATGCAACTCATTTTTCCTCACTTTATCTATAAATATTTCAAACAGCTTACTGCTGCGTTCGAGTCCTGTGGCAGGACTACTGTCGAACTTCGCTTTAAGGAACAAGTACTGATCTCACAGCCAGAACCTCCAAAAGCTACAGACTAAAGAACTGCACGGTTATGAAGAATAGTTTTATGAACCTGTGGCTGAATGTTGACTGATCCCTCCAGCTAAGATCCACCGAGAAAGAAGTTTTGCCATGACCTTGGCAAAGAGTGCCTGTTGGAAATGGCCCTTTTTGCAGGGTCACCCCTAAACTTTTTGCCTGCCTCCTGTATTTTTGCTGACCTGTTTCTGTTGGTTTTATGACTCTGGGCACTTTACCACTGCTGTTCAGTGCTAAAGTGCATATGCTCTCCCTTTGTAAATATGACTATGTGAATTGGTATATCCCTGATTGGCTTATTTGGTTTACCTGTTAGTCCCTAGTAGTGTGGCCTGTGTGTGCCCAGGGCTGGTAAACCAAATGCTGCTGGTGGGCCTGCAGCACTGATGTGTGCCACCCACAGAAGAAGCTTGTAAAGTGTGTCTCAGACCTGCCACTGCAGTGTCTGTGTGCAGTCCATAACTGCCATCTTGGCTGTGAAGTGCACCCACTTCCCAGCCCCTGAACCTTCCCTTGGCATCTTGTAAGTCACCCCTATGGTAGGGTGCATTGTATGTGTAAGGTAGGACATGCCTTGGTGTGTGTAGCATGTCCTGGTAGTGAATTATGCCCCATTTCGTTTTTCACTACTGTAAGGCTACCTGTTCCTCATAGGCTAGAATGGGCAGTTTGACTATTACATTCTATAGTCCTAACTGACCCCAGGAACATGGTAGAAAAACGAATTTAGTATGCCTGAGCTCAGAATATTAAAATACATCTTTTAGTGAAGTTTATTTTTATATTCTGTGTTTGAAAATACCACTTTTAGAAAGTAGGTATTTTCTTGCCTAAGCCTTCCAGTGTGCTCTGCCGTTATGTGTATTGGCTGTCTGGTTTTAGAGGGGCAGGACAGGCTGAGTCAGACCTGGGTTGAATAGAGAGATCTGCATTTAGAGTGTGGGGAGGGGTGGCTCCTTGACCTGAATAGGGCTGTGCCTGGCAAGGTGAATGCTGGCTCCACCTCCCACTGTGTGTCTGCTAGCAGACCCCCTCTTTCTGAAAGGAAGGATGCAGCCTGGTAAACAAAGTGCTCCAGGCCTGAGCAGAACTGGTTCTGGCTAGGTTCAGTGACTGGTAGCTTCAAAGATCAAAGGCTTTTGGGGTATAAATATCTGTGCTCAAGCCCCTACATTTTGTATTGCTTTTGGATCTGGAGAGGAAACTCTGTCCGTGCCACTGGAGGAATCTGCAGGAAGTGACTGTCCTTGTGCTTGTGTGTTGTTTCTTGCACTGGCCTGCAGCAGTGACCACTGGACCTTGAAGAAGAAGAAAAGGAACTTTTGAGAGAACTTTTATTTTTGTTACAGCAATTACCCAAGGGCTAGGAAAAGAGCTAGCCTCCTGCTGGAGTCTCAGGCACATCTGACTCCACCACCACCAACCTCCTGCTTCCTCCCTGCGAGGATTGCTATCTGCTGATGAGGCTCCTGTGAGTTCCAGGGCCTCTAGTTTTGCTTCAGAGAAAGAGTGCTGGAAATCGTCGCTAACGCACGTTTGCGAGCCGCTGCAACCGAGAGCGCTGGAAAAATCATTGCGCTGTTGCCGCTGGGTGCTCGCAACACGAAACCATCGCTAACGCCCCTTTGCGAGCCGCTGCAGCTGAGACGCGCTGGAAAAATCATCGCGCTGCTGTCGCCGAGTGCTCGCAACCCCTAAAGAAATCATCGCTTCAAGACATCGCTTGCGGACGCCGTGCGTCCGCCATTTTCATCGCATCGCACCGGATTTCGCCGCTCCCTCGCGGAGCGTCATCTCTTCGCATCGCAACACAATCGCACAGCGCAACAGGATCGTCGCATCGACTTCTCCCTCGCGGCAAGAAAGTCATCGCATCGGCGGCCTAGCGTGCAGAAGTTGGTCGCAGTGTCTCCGCACGCATCACGCAGATCGGCGCATCATCCTCCCTTGCGGCAAGGATTTCAACGCATCGCCGGCCTCGCGTGCCGAGAATCATCGCTACCACTTCTTTGCGACATTGTGTTGGTTTTGCTACTAAACCCAGGTACTTTGTGAGAGAAAGGGTCGCAGAGACCACTGCTTTGAATTTGAACCTTATTTTTGCAACCTTTGAACTAATTTGTGACAGTCCTTCAACAGCCATCCTATTTTTGACAGTCTTATGAGAGAAAGGGTCGCAGAGACCACTGCCTTGAATTTGAACCTTATTTTTGCAACCTCTGAACGAGAAAGGGCGCAGAGACCCCTGCCTTGAATTTGAACCTTATTCTTGCAACCTTTGAACTATCTTTGACAGCCCTTCAACAGCTATCCTATTTTTGACAGTATTGTGGCTTTTACAGTTATTGGTCTTGTGATAAATCTGCCTTTATATAAAGATACTTATTTTTTATAACTACTTGTGTGGTGTCCCTCTGTAGTGTTCCTCACTGTGTTACTGTGTATGGTCATAAATGCTTCACACCCTGCCTCTGAGATAAGCCTACCTGCTCGTGCTACGTTACCACAGGGTTGAGCAGGGGTATTAAGAGGGTAGCCCTCTCACTCTGACTTAGGAAGAAGGGTCCCTACTTGGACAGTGGCCAGCCATTGCCAACTAGAGACCCCCATTTCTAACATTGGTGGTCAGCGGTGAGGATCTGGACTTGCATTTATGATCGCATACAGTAATTATAGTGTACACTACTAGTGAGTGCAGACCATAACGTACCGCATACATTTTTGAGAGTTTTTTGGATCCTATATTGTAATTGATATTGCCGGTGATTTTTCACCCGCACACATTTCCTGAGAGTTTTGGGATCCTATATTGTGATTGATATTGCCGGTGATTTTCACCCGCGCCCATTTTTGAGAGTTTTTGGATCCCATATTGTAATTGATATTGCCGGTGATTTTTCACCCGCACACATTTCTGAGAGTTTTTGGATCCTATATTGTGATTGATATTGCCGGTGATTTTTCACCCGCATACATTTTTGGAGAAGTGTTCTTCTATCTTTTATTGATATTGCCCGTGATTGTTACAATGGGCAAGCCTATGTTTTATTGATATTGCCGGTGATAGTACCCGCATAAATTTTTGAGAATTGTTGGATCCTATATTGTGATTGATATTGCCGGTGATTTTTTACCCGCATACATTTTCTTGAGAAGTTTTCTTCTATCTTTTATTGATATTGCCCGTGATTGTTACAATGGGCAAGCCTATGTTTTATTGATATTGCCGGTGATAGTACCCGCATACATTTTTGAGAATTGTTGGATCCTATATTGTGATTGATATTGCCGGTGATTTTTTACCCGGCTACATTTTCTTGAGAAGTTTTCGTCTATCTTTTATTGATATTGCCCGTGATTGTTACAATGGGCAAGCCTATTGTTTATTGATATTGCCGGTGATAGTACCCGCATACATTTTTGAAAGTTTTTGGATCCTATATTGTGATTGATATTGCCGGTGATTTTTTACCCGCATACATTTTCTTGAGAAGTTTTCTTCTATCTGTTATTGATATTGCCCGTGATTGTTACAACGGGCAAGCCTATTTGTTTTATTATTGATATTGCCAGATATTGCTACAATGGGTCTTGCTGAAATGAGACCTACCTTTTATATAGATGATCTGTTAACCTACAGTCTAGAGGAGCTAAGGGGTTCTGTGAGGAGAAGGGCTTAGCAGTGAGTAGGAAGGAGACTCAGCTATCCCTGCAGACATCCCTGAGACTTTGGCAACAAGACAGATGGAGATTCTTGGAGTCCCAGTACACCTACCAAGAGGGTAGTTGGTCTGAGGGTGGCTCTAGAGAGTCTGAAGAGGAGGAAGAAAGTGTTATGGAATATCTCATAGGTGGGGAGTTCCTTGATGAGCCTAGTGCCTATGGTAGTGCCAGATTCCCCTCATGGTCCCCAGAGGAGTTGGGGGACAGGCGGGAAGGTCCCATAGGTAGGGAGTCCTTTGCTGGATCTAGTGCACAGGGTAGTGCCCAGTCCCCTTCATGGTCCCCAGAGGAGTTGGACAGACAGAGGGAGAGGGAGTACCAGCTGGAATTGGAGAGGCTCCAAATAGAGATTGCCCAGCTGGAGGCGCACCTAGCGCAGATAGCAGAAAAGGAGAAGTTAGCTCCAGAGGGGAGGTTACCCCTGGAGCGCAGTTTTAATTGTCTGGATTCCCCAGAGAGGGTGGGGTCCAGTGGTGGCAGCAAAATTGAAGTATATAGTGATGACAGTGTAGTACACCCACCCAGGGATGTGGCACCTGACTTGAAGGAGGGGGTTGATCTACACCAGGGGATTCAAGGACCTGAGATAGCTCCATTGGTGTGCAGTGTCCCTGAGGTGGATTGGGGAACTAGCGCAGGGGCCCATAGTCCTAGTGAAAGGAGGGATACTCTACCGACTCTGGATGAGAGGTGCAGGGAGAGGGGTTCCCCCGTGGTTGAAGTCCTGGTGTATGAGTGTGAGGACCGCCCAGAAGAGTGTGGGTTGAGTGATAGAGACAGTCAGTTAATGTCTCGCCCATTTCAAGAGAGTGGTGTGGGGTACGTGTGTGAGGCACTGGATTGTGAGGTAAAGGTTAGCACCTGTGTGGAGCTGTGTAATCCAATTGTGGGAGAGCATATTGTGAGTTCCTGTTTTCCAGAGCTAGGCCAACACCTGTCAGATTGCGAGTTCTCTGATCCTAGGGAACTTGCACAGGAGGCAGACCTCTGGGTGAGTACCAGAGGCTCTGTAGAGGCATTAGGGAATGACCCTAAGAGAAGTGGTTCAGAAGTTTTCCAACCCAGAGTGCTGGGAAAGGTTAGGAGTGTTACAGCTGGGTCCCCTTGTTGTGAGGAGGTTGTAGGGCCTCACATCCTGTCTCGTGGGAGCAGGAGTGAGACTGGGATAGGTCCCGAAGTGCCCCAGCCTCAGTCCCCAGGACTGGATGGTTCCATGAGGGAACACCAGGTGGGGAGCCTAGTCTGTCTGGATGGACCGTCCATTGTGGGGGTACCCCAGTGTTAGGTGAGCTGGGAGTGCCTGTAGTCAGGCCTCCATCAGTTCTTGTGCCTGGCAGTGCCACTCCTAGGGGAGGGTACAGAAGTCCAGTCTGAGGGATGAAAGGGGAAAGAGTCCCCAGTGGAAGAACCAGTGGGTCAGGGGCCAGCCAGAAGGGCTGAGCCTCATAGGATTGGCCATGGTGACGCCACTTCTGTCCTGGGGCATCTTCACGCACTGCAGAGGACAGGAGGTCGTGAGCTCTGTGCCAGGCAGACTGTCACGCAACACGCTAGGTATGTGTCACCCCCAGGAAGTCCTGGTTGGCCAGGCAGTTGTTCAGCCGCAGGGGTTGGTCCCTGGGTTGGTAAGTCAGGTCCAGGAGTTGTCTGACCTGGAGGGAGGGACAACTGTAAGCAGTGTCCCGACCATTTTTTCCAAGAGCACCACTCAAGGTGGGAGGGTGCAGTATGCTGGAAGGGGGTGCAGAGGGAGGGAGTCCTCGCCTCTGACCCCGGTGCACCCTGAGGGTTTTTCAGGTTGGTAGGTCAGTTGCAGGGTCCAGGCCCTGAACTGGTGGAGGAGTGTGTTTCCCTTGAGGGGAGCCTGTGTGCTCCCCAGGAAGTCCTGGGTGGCCAGGCGGTTGTTCAACCCCAGGGGTTGGTCCCTGGGATGGTAAGTCAGGTCCAGGTGTTGTCTGACCTGGAGGAAGGGACAACTGTAAGCAGTGTCCCGACCATTTTTTTCCTAAAAGCACCACTCCAGGTGGGAGGGTGCAGTATGCTGGAAGGGGGTGCAGAGGGAGGGAGTCCTCGCCTCTGACCCCAGTACCACCTGAGGGTTTTCCAGGTTGATGGATCAGTTGCAGGGACAAGGCCCTGAACTAGTGGAAGAGTGTATTTTCCTTGGGGGAATTGGTGTACTCCCCCAGAAGGCCTGGGTTGCCAGGCACAGGCCCAGCCTAAGGGTACAGACCCTAGGTTGGGGGGCCAGGTTCAGGGTGTCCCCCTGATCTGGAGGAAGGGGCAACTGCTAACAGTGCCCCTCCCGGTTTGTGTTATGGAGGCACCTCTCCAGGTGGGAGGGTGCCGGGCCCCAGTAAAGGGGCGGGGAGAGGGCAGCCTCACCCCTGACCTCCGCCCAGTCTAAGGGTACAGACCATATGCTGGGATACCAGTTGCAGGATAGAACCCCTGAACCGGTGGGCGAATTATGCAGGACACCTGCCTCAGGTGCCCTGACAATTCTGGAGGGGGGTACCGCTCCAAGTGGGAGGGTACCGAGCCCCAAAGAGAAGGACCGGGTGTGGGGGAGCCCACCCAGTCGCTGGCCCCGCCGTTGGGTACAGGCCCAGGGCTGGTGGGTCAGTGTCAGGACGCGTTGCCTGACCTGACAGGAGGGAGAGTGGACAAAAGGTGCCAGACACCTGGGGTTACTGCCCCGCACTCTCTGATGCCACAAAGGTTTGAGAGCCCTGAGAGGTATAGGGCTTGGATTTTATCACTGACTACTGTCAGTGACTACTGGGGCTTGTTGTTTATCTGTTGGGACACACCTGGGGGCCAGTTAAGGTTAGATGCTGCACAGGTGGTATCCACAGGTGAGGGGAAGAGTTCCCCATTGGTTATCTTAGTGGGCCCTAGGAGTGTGGACAGAGGGATCCACCAGGGTTCAGATTGGAGTAGAGCTGCCATATGCCCCTGCAGTTGCGGGCCAGTTCCGTGTTCTATCGCCCGAAGCAGGGAAGCCCATCAAAGTAGTGATTGGTCTACCCTGCGTTTTGGCTGGAAGGGGGTTGTGTTGGAAATGGCCCTTTTTGCAGGGTCACCCCTAAACTTTTGCCTGCCTCCTGTATTTTTGCTGACCTGTTTCTGTTGGTTTTATGACTCTGGGCACTTTACCACTGCTGTTCAGTGCTAAAGTGCATATGCTCTCCCTTTGTAAATATGACTATGTGAATTGGTATATCCCTGATTGGCTTATTTGGTTTACCTGTTAGTCCCTAGTAGTGTGGCCTGTGTGTGCCCAGGGCTGGTAAACCAAATGCTGCTGGTGGGCCTGCAGCACTGATGTGTGCCACCCACAGAAGAAGCTTGTAAAGTGTGTCTCAGACCTGCCACTGCAGTGTCTGTGTGCAGTCCATAACTGCCATCTTGGCTGTGAAGTGCACCCACTTCCCAGCCCCTGAACCTTCCCTTGGCATCTTGTAAGTCACCCCTATGGTAGGGTGCATTGTATGTGTAAGGTAGGACATGCCTTGGTGTGTGTAGCATGTCCTGGTAGTGAATTATGCCCCATTTCGTTTTTCACTACTGTAAGGCTACCTGTTCCTCATAGGCTAGAATGGGCAGTTTGACTATTACATTCTATAGTCCTAACTGACCCCAGGAACATGGTAGAAAAACGAATTTAGTATGCCTGAGCTCAGAATATTAAAATACATCTTTTAGTGAAGTTTATTTTTATATTCTGTGTTTGAAAATACCACTTTTAGAAAGTAGGTATTTTCTTGCCTAAGCCTTCCAGTGTGCTCTGCCGTTATGTGTATTGGCTGTCTGGTTTTAGAGGGGCAGGACAGGCTGAGTCAGACCTGGGTTGAATAGAGAGATCTGCATTTAGAGTGTGGGGAGGGGTGGCTCCTTGACCTGAATAGGGCTGTGCCTGGCAAGGTGAATGCTGGCTCCACCTCCCACTGTGTGTCTGCTAGCAGACCCACTCTTTCTGAAAGGAAGGATGCAGCCTGGTAAACAAAGTGCTCCAGGCCTGAGCAGAACTGGTTCTGGCTAGGTTCAGTGACTGGTAGCTTCAAAGATCAAAGGCTTTTGGGGTATAAATATCTGTGCTCAAGCCCCTACATTTTGTATTGCTTTTGGATCTGGAGAGGAAACTCTGTCCGTGCCACTGGAGGAATCTGCAGGAAGTGACTGTCCTTGTGCTTGTGTGTTGTTTCTTGCACTGGCCTGCAGCAGTGACCACTGGACCTTCAAGAAGAAGAAAAGGAACTTTTGAGAGAACTTTTATTTTTGTTATAGCAATTACCCAAGGGCTATGAAAAGAGCTAGCCTCCTGCTGGAGTCTCAGGCACATCTGACTCCACCACCAACCTCCTGCTTCCTCCCTGCGAGGATTGCTATCTGCTGATGAGGCTCCTGTGAGTTCCAGGGCCTCTAGTTTTGCTTCAGAGAAAAGAGTGCTGGAAATCGTCGCTAACGCACGTTTGCGAGCCGCTGCAGCCGAGAGCGCTGGAAAAATCATCGCGCTGCTGCCGCTGGGTGCTCGCAACACGAAACCATCGCTAACGCCCCTTTGCGAGCCGCTGCAGCTGAGACGCGCTGGAAAAATCATCGCGCTGCTGTCGCCGAGTGCTCGCAACCCCTAAAGAAATCATCGCTTCAAGACATCGCTTTGCGGACGCTGTGCGTCCGCCATTTTCATCGCATCGCACCGGATTTCGTCGCTCCCTCGCGGAGCGTCATCTCTTCGCATCGCAACACAATCGCACAGCGCAACAGGATCGTCGCATCGACTTCTCCCTCGCGGCAAGAAAGTCATCGCATCGGCGGCCTAGCGTGCAGAAGTTGGTCGCAGTGTCTCCGCACGCATCACGCAGATCGGCGCATCATCCTCCCTTGCGGCAAGGATTTCAACGCATCGCCGGCCTCGCGTGCCGAGAATCATCGCTACCACTTCTTTGCGACATTGTGTTGGTTTTGCTACTAAACCCAGGTACTTTGTGAGAGAAAGGGTCGCAGAGACCACTGCTTTGAATTTGAACCTTATTTTTGCAACCTTTGAACTAATTTGTGACAGTCCTTCAACAGCCATCCTATTTTTGACAGTCTTATGAGAGAAAGGGTCGCAGAGACCACTGCCTTGAATTTGAACCTTATTTTTGCAACCTCTGAACGAGAAAGGGGCGCAGAGACCCCTGCCTTGAATTTGAACCTTATTCTTGCAACCTTTGAACTATCTTTGACAGCCCTTCAACAGCTATCCTATTTTTGACAGTATTGTGGCTTTTACAGTTATTGGTCTTGTGATAAATCTGCCTTTATATAAAGATACTTATTTTTTATAACTACTTGTGTGGTGTCCCTCTGTAGTGTTCCTCACTGTGTTACTGTGTATGGTCATAAATGCTTCACACCCTGCCTCTGAGATAAGCCTACCTGCTCGTGCTACGTTACCACAGGGTTGAGCAGGGGTATTAAAGAGGGTAGCCCTCTCACTCTGACTTAGGAAGAAGGGTCCCTACTTGGACAGTGGCCAGCCATTGCCAACTAGAGACTCCCATTTCTAACATTGGTGGTCAGCGGTGAGGATCTGGACTTGCATTTATGATCGCATACAGTAATTATAGTGTACACTACTAGTGAGTGCAGACCATAACGTACCGCATACATTTTTTGAGAGTTTTTTGGATCCTATATTGTAATTGATATTGCCGGTGATTTTTCACCCGCACACATTTCCTGAGAGTTTTTGGGATCCTATATTGTGATTGATATTGCCGGTGATTTTTCACCCGCGCCCATTTTTGAGAGTTTTTGGATCCCATATTGTAATTGATATTGCCGGTGATTTTTCACCTGCGCACATTTTTGAGAGTTTTTGGATCCCATATTGTAATTGATATTGCCGGTGATTTTTCACCCGCACACATTTCTGAGAGTTTTTTGGATCCTATATTGTGATTGATATTGCCGGTGATTTTTCACCCGCATACATTTTTTTGAGAAGTTTTCTTCTATCTTTTATTGATATTGCCCGTGATTGTTACAATGGGCAAGCCTATGTTTTATTGATATTGCCGGTGATAGTACCCGCATAAATTTTTGAGAATTGTTGGATCCTATATTGTGATTGATATTGCCGGTGATTTTTTACCCGCATACATTTTCTTGAGAAGTTTTCTTCTATCTTTTATTGATATTGCCCGTGATTGTTACAATGGGCAAGCCTATGTTTTATTGATATTGCCGGTGATAGTACCCGCATACATTTTTGAGAATTGTTGGATCCTATATTGTGATTGATATTGCCGGTGATTTTTACCCGCATACATTTTCTTGAGAAGTTTTCGTCTATCTTTTATTGATATTGCCCGTGATTGTTACAATGGGCAAGCCTATTGTTTATTGATATTGCCGGTGATAGTACCCGCATACATTTTTGAAAGTTTTTGGATCCTATATTGTGATTGATATTGCCGGTGATTTTTTACCCGCATACATTTTCTTGAGAAGTTTTCTTCTATCTGTTATTGATATTGCCCGTGATTGTTACAACGGGCAAGCCTATTTGTTTTATTATTGATATTGCCAGATATTGCTACAATGGGTCTTGCTGAAATGAGACCTACCTTTTATATAGATGATCTGTTAACCTACAGTCTAGAGGAGCTAAGGGGGTTCTGTGAGGAGAAGGGCTTAGCAGTGAGTAGGAAGGAGACTCAGCTATCCCTGCAGACATCCCTGAGACTTTGGCAACAAGACAGATGGAGATTCTTGGAGTCCCAGTACACCTACCAAGAGGGTAGTTGGTCTGAGGGTGGCTCTAGAGAGTCTGAAGAGGAGGAAGAAAGTGTTATGGAATATCTCATAGGTGGGGAGTTCCTTGATGAGCCTAGTGCCTATGGTAGTGCCAGATTCCCCTCATGGTCCCCAGAGGAGTTGGGGGACAGGCGGGAAGGTCCCATAGGTAGGGAGTCCTTTGCTGGATCTAGTGCACAGGGTAGTGCCCAGTCCCCTTCATGGTCCCCAGAGGAGTTGGACAGACAGAGGGAGAGGGAGTACCAGCTGGAATTGGAGAGGCTCCAAATAGAGATTGCCCAGCTGGAGGCGCACCTAGCGCAGATAGCAGAAAAGGAGAAGTTAGCTCCAGAGGGAGGTTACCCCTGGAGCGCAGTTTTAATTGTCTGGATTCCCCAGAGAGGGTGGGGTCCAGTGGTGGCAGCAAAATTGAAGTATATAGTGATGACAGTGTAGTACACCCACCCAGGGATGTGGCACCTGACTTGAAGGAGGGGGTTGATCTACACCAGGGGATTCAAGGACCTGAGATAGCTCCATTGGTGTGCAGTGTCCCTGAGGTGGATTGGGGAACTAGCGCAGGGGCCCATAGTCCTAGTGAAAGGAGGGATACTCTACCGACTCTGGATGAGAGGTGCAGGGAGAGGGGTTCCCCGTGGTTGAAGTCCTGGTGTATGAGTGTGAGGACCGCCCAGAAGAGTGTGGGTTGAGTGATAGAGACAGTCAGTTAATGTCTCGCCCATTTCAAGAGAGTGGTGTGGGGTACGTGTGTGAGGCACTGGATTGTGAGGTAAAGGTTAGCACCTGTGTGGAGCTGTGTAATCCAATTGTGGGAGAGCATATTGTGAGTTCCTGTTTTCCAGAGCTAGGCCAACACCTGTCAGATTGCGAGTTCTCTGATCCTAGGGAACTTGCACAGGAGGCAGACCTCTGGGTGAGTACCAGAGGCTCTGCAGAGGCATTAGGGTATGACCCTAAGAGAAGTGGTTCAGAAGTTTTCCAACCCAGAGTGCTGGGAAAGGTTAGGAGTGTTACAGCTGGGTCCCCTTGTTGTGAGGAGGTTGTAGGGCCTCACATCCTGTCTCGTGGGAGCAGGAGTGAGACTGGGATAGGTCCCGAAGTGCCCCAGCCTCAGTCCCCAGGACTGGATGGTTCCATGAGGGAACACCAGGTGGGGAGCCTAGTCTGTCTGGATGGACCGTCCATTGTGGGGGTACCCCAGTGTTAGGTGAGCTGGGAGTGCCTGTAGTCAGGCCTCCATCAGTTCTTGTGCCTGGCAGTGCCACTCCTAGGGGAGGGTACAGAAGTCCAGTCTGAGGGATGAAAGGGGAAAGAGTCCCCAGTGGAAGAACCAGTGGGTCAGGGGCCAGCCAGAAGGGCTGAGCCTCATAGGATTGGCCATGGTGACGCCACTTCTGTCCTGGGGCATCTTCACGCACAGGAGGTCGTGAGCTCTGTGCCAGGCAGATTGTCACGCAACACGCTAGGTATGTGTCACCCCCAGGAAGTCCTGGTTGGCCAGGCAGTTGTTCAGCCGCAGGGGTTGGTCCCTGGGTTGGTAAGTCAGGTCCAGGAGTTGTCTGACCTGGAGGGAGGGACAACTGTAAGCAGTGTCCCGACCATTTTTTCCAAGAGCACCACTCAAGGTGGGAGGGTGCAGTATGCTGGAAGGGGGTGCAGAGGGAGGGAGTCCTCGCCTCTGACCCCGGTGCACCCTGAGGGTTTTTCAGGTTGGTAGGTCAGTTGCAGGGTCCAGGCCCTGAACTGGTGGAGGGGTGTGTTTCCCTTGAGGGGAGCCTGTGTGCTCCCCAGGAAGTCCTGGGTGGCCAGGCGGTTGTTCAACCCCAGGGGTTGGTCCCTGGGATGGTAAGTCAGGTCCAGGTGTTGTCTGACCTGGAGGAAGGGACAACTGTAAGCAGTGTCCCGACCATTTTTTCCTAAAAGCACCACTCCAGGTGGGAGGGTGCAGTATGCTGGAAGGGGGTGCAGAGGGAGGGAGTCCTCGCCTCTGACCCCAGTACCACCTGAGGGTTTTTCCAGGTTGATGGATCAGTTGCAGGGACAAGGCCCTGAACTAGTGGAAGAGTGTATTTTCCTTGGGGGAATTGGTGTACTCCCCAGAAGGCCTGGGTTGCCAGGCACAGGCCCAGCCTAAGGGTACAGACCCTAGGTTGGGGGCCAGGTTCAGGGTGTCCCCCTGATCTGGAGGAAGGGGCAACTGCTAACAGTGCCCCTCCCGGTTTGTGTTATGGAGGCACCTCTCCAGGTGGGAGGGTGCCGGGCCCCAGTAAAGGGGGCGGGGAGAGGGCAGCCTCACCCCTGACCTCCGCCCAGTCTAAGGGTACAGACCATATGCTGGGATACCAGTTGCAGGATAGAACCCCTGAACTGGTGGGCGAATTATGCAGGACACCTGCCTCAGGTGCCCTGACAATTCTGGAGGGGGGTACCGCTCCAAGTGGGAGGGTACCGAGCCCCAAAGAGAAGGACCGGGTTTGGGGGAGCCCACCCCAGTCGCTGGCCCCGCCGTTGGGTACAGGCCCAGGGCTGGTGGGTCAGTGTCAGGACGCGTTGCCTGACCTGACAGGAGGGAGAGTGGACAAAAGGTGCCAGACACCTGGGGTTACTGCCCCGCACTCTCTGATGCCATAAAGGTTTGAGAGCCCTGAGAGGTATAGGGCTTGGATTTTATCACTGACTACTGTCAGTGACTACTGGGGCTTGTTGTTTATCTGTTGGGACACACCTGGGGGCCAGTTAAGGTTAGATGCTGCACAGGTGGTATCCACAGATGAGGGGAAGAGTTCCCCATTGGTTATCTTAGTGGGCCCTAGGAGTGTGGACAGAGGGATCCACCAGGGTTCAGATTGGAGTAGAGCTGCCATATGCCCCTGCAGTTGCGGGCCAGTTCCGTGTTCTATCGCCCGAAGCAGGGAAGCCCATCAAAGTAGTGATTGGTCTACCCTGCGTTTTGGCTGGAAGGGGGTTGTGTTGGAAATGGCCCTTTTTGCAGGGTCACCCCTAAACTTTTTGCCTGCCTCCTGTATTTTTGCTGACCTGTTTCTGTTGGTTTTATGACTCTGGGCACTTTACCACTGCTGTTCAGTGCTAAAGTGCATATGCTCTCCCTTTGTAAATATGACTATGTGAATTGGTATATCCCTGATTGGCTTATTTGGTTTACCTGTTAGTCCCTAGTAGTGTGGCCTGTGTGTGCCCAGGGCTGGTAAACCAAATGCTGCTGGTGGGCCTGCAGCACTGATGTGTGCCACCCACAGAAGAAGCTTGTAAAGTGTGTCTCAGACCTGCCACTGCAGTGTCTGTGTGCAGTCCATAACTGCCATCTTGGCTGTGAAGTGCACCCACTTCCCAGCCCCTGAACCTTCCCTTGGCATCTTGTAAGTCACCCCTATGGTAGGGTGCATTGTATGTGTAAGGTAGGACATGCCTTGGTGTGTGTAGCATGTCCTGGTAGTGAATTATGCCCCATTTCGTTTTTCACTACTGTAAGGCTACCTGTTCCCCATAGGCTAGAATGGGCAGTTTGACTATTACATTCTATAGTCCTAACTGACCCCAGGAACATGGTAGAAAAACGAATTTAGTATGCCTGAGCTCAGAATATTAAAATACATCTTTTAGTGAAGTTTATTTTTATATTCTGTGTTTGAAAATACCACTTTTAGAAAGTAGGTATTTTCTTGCCTAAGCCTTCCAGTGTGCTCTGCCGTTATGTGTATTGGCTGTCTGGTTTTAGAGGGGCAGGACAGGCTGAGTCAGACCTGGGTTGAATAGAGAGATCTGCATTTAGAGTGTGGGGAGGGGTGGCTCCTTGACCTGAATAGGGCTGTGCCTGGCAAGGTGAATGCTGGCTCCACCTCCCACTGTGTGTCTGCTAGCAGACCCCCTCTTTCTGAAAGGAAGGATGCAGCCTGGTAAACAAAGTGCTCCAGGCCTGAGCAGAACTGGTTCTGGCTAGGTTCAGTGACTGGTAGCTTCAAAGATCAAAGGCTTTTGGGGTATAAATATCTGTGCTCAAGCCCCTACATTTTGTATTGCTTTTGGATCTGGAGAGGAAACTCTGTCCGTGCCACTGGAGGAATCTGCAGGAAGTGACTGTCCTTGTGCTTGTGTGTTGTTTCTTGCACTGGCCTGCAGCAGTGACCACTGGACCTTCAAGAAGAAGAAAAGGAACTTTTGAGAGAACTTTTATTTTTGTTACAGCAATTACCCAAGGGCTAGGAAAGAGCTAGCCTCCTGCTGGAGTCTCAGGCACATCTGACTCCACCACCAACCTCCTGCTTCCTCCCTGCGAGGATTGCTATCTGCTGATGAGGCTCCTGTGAGTTCCAGGGCCTCTAGTTTTGCTTCAGAGAAAGAGTGCTGGAAATCGTCGCTAACGCACGTTTGCGAGCCGCTGCAGCCGAGAGCGCTGGAAAAATCATCGCGCTGCTGCCGCTGGGTGCTCGCAACACGAAACCATCGCTAACGCCCCTTTGCGAGCCGCTGCAGTTGAGACGCGCTGGAAAAATCATCGCGCTGCTGTTGCTGAGTGCTCGCAACCCCTAAAGAAATCATCGCTTCAAGACATCGCTTGCGGACGCCGTGCGTCCGCCATTTTCATCGCATCGCACCGGATTTCGTCGCTCCCTCGCGGAGCGCTCATCTCTTCGCATCGCAACACAATCGCACAGCGCAACAGGATCGTCGCATCGACTTCTCCCTCGTGGCAAGAAAGTCATCGCATCGGCGGCCTAGCGTGCAGAAGTTGGTCGCAGTGTCTCCGCACGCATCACGCAGATCGGCGTATCATCCTCCCTTGCGGCAAGGATTTCAACGCATCGCCGGCCTCGTGTGCCGAGAATCATCGCTACCACTTCTTTGCGACATTGTGTTGGTTTTGCTACTAAACCCAGGTACTTTGTGAGAGAAAGGGTCGCAGAGACCACTGCTTTGAATTTGAACCTTATTTTTGCAACCTTTGAACTATTTTTTGACAGTCCTTTAACAGCCATCCTATTTTTGACAGTCTTATGAGAGAAAGGGTCGCAGAGACCACTGCCTTGAATTTGAACCTTATTTTTGCAACCTCTGAACAAGAAAGGGGCGCAGAGACCCCTGCCTTGAATTTGAACCTTATTCTTGCAACCTTTGAACTATCTTTGACAGCCCTTCAACAGCTATCCTATTTTTGACAGTATTGTGGCTTTTACAGTTATTGGTCTTGTGATAAATCTGCCTTTATATAAAGATACTTATTTTTTATAACTACTTGTGTGGTGTCCCTCTGTAGTGTTCCTCACTGTGTTACTGTGTATGGTCATAAATGCTTCACACCCTGCCTCTGAGATAAGCCTACCTGCTCGTGCTACGTTACCACAGGGTTGAGCAGGGGTATTAAAGAGGGTAGCCCTCTCACTCTGACTTAGGAAGAAGGGTCCCTACTTGGACAGTGGCCAGCCATTGCCAACTAGAGACCCCCATTTCTAACAGTGCCTGCTTGCCTTTAGTGCTTGTCTGCAGACCAGAATGATCGTACAGCACAAACAGGGCATTAGATCGAACCCAAGATCACCCTGACCATCTCTCTGGGCAGAGATGTTGCCCTATGTTTCGAGCCCCTATGTGCCATTGTAGAAGCTAACCAGGACGAAAATGAAGATGATGTCAAATGTCCCTAGCCAGTGCTTAATGAGTAAAAAAGTAAGTGGCAGGGCTCTTTTCAAGAGGTTACTACCCGTTGTACCACCCATTTCCCCTGCCAGCTCTGCCAATGCCAGTACCAGCACAATACCAACCATCACAAACCCAAATCTACAAGAATGGCTTCGGTGGCAGGTATTATTAATTTTTAATGTATATTGAATTATTAAAAACGGTTGTGCTCGCCTCAAAATTCGACAAATAGCGCCTCCATGTGGCTGACTGTCATAAGTGCTAGTGTTAAGAATTAAGAGCAGATGCCACACACTGGCAAACACAGGCTCAAATTAAGCACTGCCCTAGCCTGAAATGCATATTCACTATAAAAAAACAAAATATTGCATGGGCCCTAACTCCCTGTGCTAGAGCATACTCCTTCACCTCAATTGACATGTGACCCAGGGCTTCAATCTCCTCACAGCAGTGATTTGAGAGAGTTTGCTACATTTACGAGAGACTGACGCTTCATGTCAAAGTTATGCCTTACGAAAATAACTCTGGCCTAGTGACTCTCTACATCTTAGTGAAGAACTGCAATGATTTAGCCGAGACACAAAGCCTGAGAGCTTCACATATATTTCAGAGTCAAGTAATTAGAAGCTTTGGAAAGGATGGCAGATAGACGAATATAGCACTCTTCATATGGTAGGCAGAAGACGTAATCTTTGTTATGTTATAACATGCTATGGTTTTGCTATTTGGGTCATAACTTGAGAGCCAGAAGCGGAGCGATACTAGTTCCCACAAGAGATCTAAAGATAAAACATCATAGTAGAAAGAACTCAAGTCCTACAAACCCTGGGATTTGTAATATATCCTTCCACTTGCTCTGTACCCCTCTTCTCCCTTCTATTATGTAACTCACTTCAACCCGTCTCCTATACGCAGTTGGTATAGTCCTTCTCTGTAGTCACTTGAAATGTTGAGGCGAGGCAGTTGCGTTGAGGGGATTCTGCCTGACAGGAGAGTGGTGGAGGCGTCATGCTTTCACTGAATAAAGCAATTGCCTCCTACAAGTGTTTGCCTTTTCTTCACTAGGTCAGGAAGAACTGGAGGCATGTTCTTGTGAAAAAATCCTTTGTGTCCGAATCTTATATGTGGTGTTTCCATCCGAGTTGTACAGAAAACAGGGGACCCACAATAAGTCTCAAATAATGGTTCAGCAAAAAAAAAACCTTTGTCTGAGAAAGAGAGAATGAAAAGCAACTCGCTGCATATCTTGCTGCCCTGCCTCTGCAGTCCTTCTGTATGCCTGATTATCCATATCCATCTCAATCCCATCTCTTTCGTGCTCTGTTGCATTACTCCATCCCAGGGTGACCAACGTCTGTAAATTTCACAGACCGTCTGTTATTTGGGCCTCTTGTCTGTTGTTCTTGATGATCTCTTTCACGGACGTCTTTTGTCTGTAATTCTGCAAGAAGCCTCAGAGTTCTGTAACTCTCACTATATGGGCCTGCAGCAGCCCTTCCCTGACCTAGAACAGACTGCTATGAGCCCATTATCATTCTGATTGCCAGCAATTATCACATACAGAATGATAATGGGCCTCTCTGTGCAGTTACAGCATTTGCTGGGACTCCTCCTGTACCAGACTAAGGCATGGCATTCTGTTTCTGTTCAGGGGCTGGTGTCATCTCACCAGGTTCCAAGCTCTGAGGAGGTGGGGGGTTGCATTTTGGCACTTCTTACAGGGTTGAATACACAGACTTCAGATCCCTTGTGGGGCAGCAATTTATAAGCTACAAACTCTGGTTTAACTCTGGTGATTGATGTATCTGTTTGAGGGATCTGAGTTTTGTCTTGTTTGAGTTTTGACTCATCATAAAGTACCACGGTGGGATAGTGTGCCTCCAATGAAGCACAGTGCGTAACATGCAGATAAAAGATTTATTTTTACATAGACAGCTCAGTGGGTTAATATTTTAGTCACAGGGACCCTTTTGTTATTTGCATTCATAAAATACAATCCTAATACAGCACAGTGAGCTATGAACCAAAATCAAATGGCAGCATGGAAAATGCATGGCACGGGTTTACAGCCTTATTTTTTTCTCAAATCTTTCATTATTCTAAAGTTGATAAATAGGGTTCCTTTGGATAATAATAATTGCTTATTAGTGAACACAACCCCAACCACTATGCTATTTTTTAAATCCTAAGTTTGTAATTCTCCAGACTACTCAGTCTTAACATATAATGCCTACCAGTATGGATAACATGTGACTCCTACACGTTGTAGTCATCATTGTCTTAAGCAGGGCCACTAGAATTATGTGTCCATGGAGGGCCCAATTATGAGGCAGAGGTGAGTAAATTATGCAGCAAGAAAAGAAAAATGTTGTGGCATAATGCAGCACATTTTGTAATAGTATTACTTAATTATTTTGACATTTTTAAACTTGTTAACACTGTCTGGGCATAGGATCCACCTCATTAGCACCAGTTTAACACCCAAATATAGCAATAAGCAACAGCAAAGTGACTAGTCACCCTTTGCAAAGGGCCTTTCACTATGCAGAAACATGTGTTGCTGTGTTTTTAGTAACTTTTTAATCATTTGAGCTAAAATATGCAGAATATGCAGCAGATGATGGATTATGTGGCAAATGCAGCAAATCTATAATTATGCGAAAATCGCAGTGGCCGGACAATTGACTAATTCCAGTGGCCCTGGTCTCAGGTAACATTTCCTATACATTGGCTTGCACACTTATACAAGCAATTGTGTCTGTATAATATGTGGACCATCACCTCTCTCTTTTTCTCTTGGTTCCTACTCCCAGAGCCCTCCTCCACTTCAAACTACGCCTCGATCTACTTGAAAGTGTGTTTGATCTTTACATGTGCTGCAATAGTATGTTCATGTCCCCATAGCCAACAAAGGGCTGAGAATATTAAACTGAAGGCCAGTGATTTGGTCGAATTAAGTTAGCTCTGTCAGCCATAAAAGATGTGTGACTTGATCTTTATTTTGCAGTTCCAGTCTCATTTTTTTTAAATATGACTGCTAGCTTTGTGAGGAACCAGGGATCAGAGTACTTTTGTTTGCAAGGCTGCAGAAAACTCTGCAAACCATTTTTTTTAAATATGACTGCTAGCTTTGTGAGGATCCAGGGATCAGAGTACTTTTGTTTGCAAGGCTGCAGAAAACTCTGCAAACCATTTTTTTAAATATGACTGCTAGCTTTGTGAGGAACCAGGGATCAGAGTGCTTTTGTTTGAAAGGCTGCAGAAAACTCTGCAAACCATTTTGCTCTAAGAAATACTCAACCACTGCCTCAACAGTTAATGTAGAGTAGAGTTTATGTGATGTTAGTGCATTCCGCAATGGATGCAAAAGTACATTTGTTTTTCAAGGTTTAACATGAAGCAGGCTATGGATCTTCCTGAGCAACATGATAAATGAGCTCTCGCTCATTATGTCCACTGTATGTTCATGTTGCTTTTTCATGGCTCCCCATGCCACCAGCTTTATTATGCCTAATGATTCCTGATGATCATTTGGTCAATAGCGTTATCATTCTACTCTCATATGGATGGCCGAGTGACCAGGTGATGTCCAGAAGTTTATATGCTGGCTCAAGGTTCACTGTGTGTCGAGGTTGCTGTGAAATGGTACACGGTGTGTTCAAGCTGCTGAATGATGATTCATGGTTTGATCAGGCTAGTATATGATGATTCTCTGTCTGTCCAGGCTTCTTTTCGAAGGCTTACTTAGAGAGTCTTAGAGAGCTGTGTGATGGTGAAATGTGACCAGGCTACTGTATGGTGGTTGACAGTGTGATGCGGCTGCTATCTCATGCCAACGCTGCTGTCACTCTGACCACTTTTATGGGTAGGCTGCTGCTTAATGTTCCTTATGTGCCAAGTCTTGGTTGAGTTATGCCACAATATGTTATGAGCTAGCCCAGCACATAGTGTCAATTAAACTTGACTTTAGTATAGATCGGAGAGTGCTTGGGGTTCATTTAGGAGGCTTTTTGTTGCACATTGGCACTAACATGGAGTGCACTTGCAAAAGCAGTATTTAAATTGGCCTAGATTGACTTGGAGATGGGTAGTTAAGACTAAAATGAATTGTATTAGGACAACCTCTAGGTAGCTTGGAGCACAATAATAGTGTTAATACAAAAAATAGATAAAAATAGGTCTTTAAGCACATCACTATTTGGGAGAGTTTCATGAAGGAGCAGATGAATTAACAGTTTATAGGTAAGCAGTGCTTAATTTGAGCCGGTGGTTTCCGGTGCTCAGCACTGGCACTTAATTGGTTTCCGGTGCTCAGCACCGGCACTTAATTGCCAACACCTCACTTATGACAGTCTGACACATGGTGTCGCAGCTCATCCAATTTAGAGAGGAGCAGAACAATGGTTGTTTATGAATACAATATACATGACTAATACCTTCCTCCCAAGCCATTCCTTTAGCTATGGGGACCTGGAATAACCTTAACTGTCGCACTTGCAGGTGAGAGAGATGGCTAGTAGTTGTTTTGGTACTGCCATTGGCAGCAATGTCACGGGCAGTGGGTGGTGCAGGCTGCAGTGGTATCCTGGTCAGGGCCCTGGCATTTATTATTTGACAAATTATGCACTGTAGGTAAGTAGACTAACTGGTGTGACAAGAATAAAATGCGATCTGGATACTGCAATATACAGTGGATTCCTTGAGGTGGGACATAATTGAATGAGAGAATACTCATGGATGTGTCATTACTGTTCAAATAGTTACTGTTGTGTAAGTAGTTAAGTCTCTGCCCATCTGAGGGCGTCCAACCTTCAGTGGTGCATGAGTATGCATCAAGTGTCATTGATGAAAGCCCTTTTAAACTCATTGTGATCTGAAGACATAGCCTAGTACACAGATGTCTTAACCATCTTTCATATAAAAATAACTTGCAGTGTCTGTGCTAATCTCTCAAGTTATAAGCCACTCTACTTTCCCATTCAAACATGATTGTATAATAGGAGGAACTTTAAACAATTTGGAAATAAGGTGTCTGAATGTTTAAATTGGACATATGAGGCACATCAGAAAGTCACCGCTCACTTTCTAGCCAGTGGCAGGTAATGCCACCTTTAGCCTTCACCCTTTCTACGTAAAAAATTGGGTACTGACAGTGGCAAAATGTTCCACTTTAACATAATTAATGAGATAATGAGCAACAGAACATCATGTATCTCCTTTACAGCACCACCCACAAGAGCACCCTAAATGTAAGAACTTCACTCCCTTCCACAACTAGCCTAGGCCCAAGTGCACAAAGTCTAGCAAACTATCACACAAACTACCCAGCCCTATCATGAGTTTGAGTTGAGAAGGTGAATGGGCAATAAAGATGCCTTTACATTTAGTTTTCAGCTTGTCACAAGTGCTATGTGTTGAAGAATAGAGGACAAATGTCAGGCTGTATTGTCTGACAAGTTTCTGCTTATTCTTTTAACATGTGGATTGGTGTTTACAAAATTCTCTAACTTTCCAGGGAAAGACGAATAGTAAAGTAGACTAGTTGACAGTCTTGTTGAGATGGTGAAGAGTGTGTAAAAACAAAGGCTGTAAGCTGTCAGTTTTTCTGTAACACACAACAACTTTTAAATACTTGTAAATGAACTGTACAAATGTTGCAAAGCATATCAGCAGTTAGGAAACCATAAATGGACCATTTATTAGTAATTCAGAAGTGTGCTGGAAACGGAGTTTTATTAGGATCAAAACAATCAAGACACTTTATTTGGTGATTTCCTAATGACACATATTTGCTTAAACCACAATTCCTCACATTATTATTTGTGTGCTATATAGTTTTATCAGCAAGACTGCATGTTGGCATTTCGCTTAGATTTGAATGGAAAATATTCTGTATGTAAAAGACGGTGCCTCCTTCTGACCTACAATAATGCCTCAACAACGTATACAGTTTCTAGTCTGAAGCACACTTCTGTGCATCAATGAGAATCTGCAGTTTGCAGCTCACAGAAATGAAACAGCCCAATCCATATACAGGTAAAATAGGGAGGGCTGATATATGGCTAGTCAGGGCATTATATAGTAATGTCAACTCCTATCTAACCTTTCTGTCCCACAATAATACCATAACACTCAGCAGTCTGCAGCCAATTATAGCTCATGCAGGGTGATTAATAACTCCCTTTTCGTGCTTAATGCTCTTAACCTCACACAAGACCTGCCTGCTATGGGTCTTATCCATCACTCAGTACTGTACCAGCCCCTAAACCAGTCATCACCATCACCAGCTGAACAGACATGGAATACCTGAAGCGATCTGACACATAAAGCTGGCTACTCGGAGGACTGCACTCTAGTCTATCACTGCAGGTCCCATTAGCTACATTCTATGCGTGCTGCTTTACATCTCAAAATGTCACTCAGATATGAGATGCTAGTAACGAAGTCCACCCGAGCAGATCTTCCCGACCACTTCTCTCACCAAACATCAGACTGGACAACACAGTGTAGTAACCACATTAATAGATTATGATCATATGAAATACCACAAAAAGACCTGTTGCTTAAAGCTGCGCACATACTGAAAAAACGTGAAGTGCACGATTGTCTCAACCCAATATAAACTTATTTTGACTTGTACTTATGTGGGTTGTTTATATACTTATATACTATTGCGCGACCTTCTCTGATGTGTCTGTAAAACGTACACTTTGTCCTGAATTTTGTCCTGAATTTTGACATTATGTCCTGTATTTTTGTCCAGAATTTTGACCCTTTGTCATGAATTTTTACACTCACCATCTTGAATTTGCACCCATGTCAGTTGGCCACTCTACTCCATCTCTTTCTGTTCTAATATCCTCTGACGTATTCTTCTCCCTCTAATCTCATTCGCTCAGTCGTATTCCTCCGGTCTCACGTCCTTTCCCCATTTTACCACTCCCTCTGTCCTTTTGCCTCATGTCTTTCCCTAGAGTTGCCGACTTTGGAACTGAGGAACCAACTTTGAATCTCGGCCTCGGCTCAGCATCCTGTGATTCTGGGCAATTCGCTATCTCCTCGTGCCTAAAAAAAAGTGAAAGCGTAAAGTAATCTGGTGCCCATGTTAAGCGCTCAAATGCCCTGGGGCCAAGTTCGCCCCATTTAAAACTGAAAAGAACGAAAATAAAAATTCTCTTATCCCAGCTTAATGTTTTCTCAATTTGTCCTCCTATCGCCCTGTCTCACCTCACAGCGACCAGCATCTTACTCTCCTATCTCGCTCGCTTGACACCTAAAGCTTCCTCTATCCCTCTGCTTCCCACTCTGTCAATCCCTCCTACAGTATCTTTCCCACCCTCTCTGCCTTTCTTTTGTCTTCCTTTCACTCACAGTACCTTTCCCTCTCAGCTTGTCTTCCTGCCCTTCCAACTCTCTCGCCCCTCTGCATTCATCTCTCGCCCTCTTTCCTCTTCTCTCTTTCGCCCCTTCTCTCTCCACCCTCTCTGCCTATCTCTAATCCCCCATGTCTCACTCCCCCTGAATCTGACATTCATACAGACTTCTACTCGTTTTAAAGCAGTTCCTTCCCCGCCAGACTTGTTACTGTTTTTCCCTTAACCTTGAAATTGAATTTCTTCTCCCAAACTATCATTTCCTTGTAAACAGTGTGTTCTCATTGAGATTACAAGGAGAGCGAAGCCTGAGGGAAGGACCCCAGCTCTCAATCACATCCCAAACTCCATCCTTGCCTGGTCCCTCCCTCTGCACGCCAGCCTTCCTCTGCCCTCGCGCCACCCCTCCCCCTCCCCTCTCTGCCCGTCTCACTCTAATAGAATTCTTTCATCATTTCTACAGATTTATTTTACAATAATTTAATTTCATCCTCGGCCCCAGAAAGACAGATCTACGGCTGATGTGATTGGGGATTCGAGTCAGAACCATAAATTTACTGCTGCCCGAGGATGAAATTTACACATTTCCTACAGACAGGCTGTAATGAGGAACGCGGAAGGAGCAGAAATAACCAAGATTCTGGGGCAATGAGGAACATCTAAACGACGGTTAGCCCCCGGGTCCATGTGCAGATTCCCACAGACTCCTGCACAGAGGCACTTCAGACTGCCACAGCAGTCCGTGCAATGCTATGATCCACATCATCAGCAACACTGAGATCCGATCCAGATCTTTAGCCAATATTTTCATTTGACATAATCAAGGACTACAAGCCGCAGAAAGCCGCCTTTTTTTGTTTTTTGTGGTTTCATATAGTGCTTACAGGGCCCAAGGGCTTTGAAGCGCTTTACGTGCGCACCAGTTACATTTCACAAGATCAGATTCATTTTTTCCTTTTAGGCACAGGGAGAGTAAGTGATTTGTCCAAGATCACCTGATGTTGAGCTGACGCCGCCAAGACTTGAGCCTGGCTCTCTGGCATTAAAGCCACATCCTCTAACTTAGAGCTGAAAGTTTAGAACTGTAAATGATGTCCTTGGTGGCATTGCTGGCCCTGATGACATTCATCTTGTTTTATTAAAGTCACGTGCTGCTGACACCCACAGTCACCCACATTCTTTTATTTTTTATTTTTTTATTTTTTATTTTTAGAGTTTTATATAGCGCTGGCTAGACCCGGAGGTATCAGAGCGCTTTACATAAGGAACAGCGAGTTACACATTTAAAAACAGTGTTGCACAATAACAGCAGTTACAATAACTTAGCATAAAATATAGACATGTCCAAAGGGGTAAGTAAGGCAGGGGGAAAAGGAGAATAGGGGAGGAAAGAGGATCGGGCCAGGAGGAACAGGGAGGGATGGAGGTGCTCTAGGGGGACCAAAAGACAATAAGAAAATTCAAAAGGGGGTCAGTAGTCAACACATCCGGAAGCACAGTGACTGAAAGGAGGGAGGAGGGAGACCAATGGGGGGGGCAGGACAGAGTAAAAGTATAGTCAGTGGACAAAAGTGCGTAGTCCGGCAGTGGGCGAGGCGGACGAATCCTCCAAGATGGATGACCCGGGATACGGGCACCGTAAGCAAAGTCACAAAATGGCGATGCAGCTCAAGAGATCCAATCTGCAAAATAACGAGGGCGCTGGAACTATGGAGCAGAGTAAGGGGGGACAGTCACGGGTGCAGGAGGGGAAGGGATTCGAGGATCGCCGAACACAGACAAACGAGCCAACGTTTAGGGTTGCTGGGGCAGCAGAGTCGTCGAGGGTGTTGAACCCAAACAGTCTGTCCGGATGCCCAGGCTCTGGGCCGCGAGGGCAGCAGTGGTGTCGAGCTGCACGCCGAGTCCCTTCAAGCCGAAACACGAAGAGCACGGTGAAGCCGAGCAAGAGGGGCAATGACCACACCAGAGGCAGAGGGAGCTGGCTAGTGGCAAGGAACAGTCAGGGGCACAGCCAAAATCACAAGATGGAGGCACCAAGGACTCGGACCCCAAGAGTTACAAAGACAAGATGGCGGGGCTGCGTGAGTGCAAAAACCTACCCCAAAGGCAGAGCTGAGTGGGGAAGGCAGCAGCTTGGCACTGGAGGGAGGCAAGGTCGAAAATCGCTGTTATCTCCCGGGTAATCCACTGCAGGGGAAGAGAGCGCGGGCGTCCAGGCAGCAGCCCCAAGAAGTGGAAAGGCAACAGCCGGTCAGAAGGAAGAGCAACTCTGCACTCACGTTGGTTCTCATTCCAGCGCAGCAGGATGCCCAGCAACCCCGTCTTCAATCCGGAAAGATAGGCGATGGCCGGAGGAGTGCGTCCCCGCCAATTCCCCAACAGCCACCACGGAAGAAAGAAACCCCTCATCAGGGCATCATCAGGAAGACGGGGGAAGAGGGAGGCACGCAGGAGAGGCGAGGAGAGACTATGCCCGATGCCCGGCTGGGTAGGTGACGGCCGCGGCGGCGAAACCGGAGCCAATCTCCCCTACAGCTGTCTGGCAGCTCCACCGGGCATCGGCCATGTTTGCTCGAGCTCCGCAGCCTGAAAACAACGATCCCGCAATCCTCTGAAGATCTCGAGTCGATATGCGGGAGATTGGAGAAGATGAATACCGCTGTCGAGCAGGACCCCAGGTGAGCAAGAGGGTCCAGGGGGAGGAAGAAATCGGGGATTTAAGCCAAAAGGCAATCCCTGGCCGGGAGCTCCCGGCCGGAGCTCCTCATCCGTCTTCAGTGTCCCACCACAAACTGCTGTGAAGCGCCCTTTAGACTCCTGTGCCGAGCATCTCGCATTCCTGGATATTCTCTTGCAGGGCTCTGCAGCTTCCTGAATGCCTCATGCGGGTTCACACAAAAACTCCTGTGGAGATACTGCAGAAAAACAGAGCTCCCCAATTTACCAGTGTGATGCACGAGTAAGACAGTCTGTCCACCTGGTTTCTTTAATTTCTGGGATTTGCTGTCATTTTTATCTCTTTAGAAAATCAAGACTGGTAGTCCCAGGTTGCAAAGAAAATCCAGGAGTCGATGAGCTTCTCACGCATGGTCCTTGGAAACTTGGGAGCGCTGCAAAAACCAATCCACAGACATGTACTGGCACAAATTGAGATCTGTCCGGGCAACCGAAAGGATAGATAGGAAGAACCCCTCACTGTATGTCACCACTGACAAAGTTTTCAGTTTGGGGTTTTCATGTACAATCTAATATTTTCTGGTTCCTGTGATCCTGAATAAATTAAGCTATCACACCAAAGGGCAATGACTGGAGGTTAAGAGCCCATGATTTTGCAACAGTGTCTGCGATGACATGCAGTGACGTGGCCGTCGTACCTATAAGGTAAGAACTTCACAGATTCCTATACAGAAGCTGAACAAAGAAAATAATGCAGGAAAGGAAAGTAGAAACCCACTGTCTGCCTGTTATACCTTGCCATGTATACAGGTAGTGAATAGGCAGCATCATATGGCGGTTCTGCAGACACTCCCTACTAGTCTGGATTGTGCATACTATGAATGCAAAAGCTCATTTACAGTGGGGCAGTAAAGGACGTTTGGCTAAGACTAATATGTCCCATCCTGCCACCTATAGAAACTGCCACGCTGTAAGAAATTGGGGTTATTGGTTGAGTGAGGTGGAAGCCCCACTCGAGCAACAACCACAGTCCTTGAACCACAATAGTCAATAAATTAACCTGTGGTTAACCCACTAGTAGCCGCTCACAGTTATCTGGTCGAGCTAGTACTAGGAAAAGTTCAGGTAAAAAGTAATGGAGTGCAGGTTAGATACAGGGACCAAGTTAATCCCACTGTATAGTTACATTCTCAAGTCTGGCACAAGGAGTTTCGTTCACATTGGCGGGAGCCACGAGGAAAAGGCTTTTGGTGGGTGGAGCGGGTTGAGCATCACGGATAGCCGTTGCTGTAGCATGAAGAGGCAGGCATCGCTGGAGCTTCGCATTGGTTGATCATCGCAGATGGTTACAGTACAAAGAGCAGTTTCCGCTGGAGCTTTCATCTTGGGTGATCAATTCTAAACGTGAAGAGGTCACTCACAGTCCTGAGGAGCCAACACTTCAGGATTTTCATAGTTTCTTGAGGAGGAGCACTCACTGATTCCAGCCAAGGATCCAGGACCTGGAGGCACCTCTTGGGGATCAGGACTCACTCCAGTGGAGGCCAGCAGCAGGACTCAGGCAGGTACAGGCAGGTCCAGATGGTGCTGGTCAGCTGGGCATTTGCAGGGATGCCTCTGGAAGCTTGTTGTGTCCCTGTAGCTCACACAGGAGGCCAGTTACTTGACCTTAGGAGTCACTCTGGGTAGCCTGGGATCAAGGCAAGCAGATCTAATGTTACTTCTTTAGACAGGAAGGTGGCCCCTCAGGCAGAAGTCCTTCTTCAGAATCCTCAACAGATCCAGAGGTGTTATAAAGAATGGTTGTGAAGGTTCTTCCCTTTCCTTTGATCCTGGCTCTTAACTGCTGAGAGTGACTAAGGCAAGGACAGGTCTGGTGTCAGGTTTCTTGGTGTGTGCTGCAGGTAGGGTTCTTTGAAGTGTAATCAGTGCAGGGTAGAGCTCCTCCACTGTCATCCTGTCATGAAGACCCTCTCTCCTCACACTTAAGTTTCCTCTGTTTCACTGTCTGGAATCAATACACAACCCACAGCAGAAGGGCAATTCACAGTCATGTGACCCAGGACACTGGCAGAAAAACACAGTTGGTTTAGGCAAAAAATGTTAACTTTCCTAAAAGTGGCATTTTCAAAACTTTAATATAAAATCTGACTTTCTCATTAAAGATGATCTTAAATTACAATTAATTTGAGTGTAAACAGCATAGCAGTCAGTCAAGATAATCTTTATTTAGACCACTGGTCTTAAAACAATACAAATACATATCAATGTATATACAATTGTAATATCATAAAAAATTTCAACAACAGATGTAGATAAGAAAAAAAACGAAAAGCAAATTTTTCATAACACTTCATTGCATATACCCCATATAAAATATAAATTATTACAACTTCATTTCACCTACTTAATAAAAGGATAAATAGTTTAAAATTCCTATAAAAGTTATCCTTTCTAAAATTCTTCTCCCAAAGATCAAGCTAAAATCCCACCCCCTTAATACTGTTCTTCATTTCCATCATGACGTTTTATTGTTCATCTCATTTTCCCCCTTAGTATTGTTCTTCATTTCCATCATGACTTTTTATTGTTCATCTCATTTCTCCATATAAAGCTTTTTACTGCAGCCCTGTACCTCCCAATAGCTATTGCAATATCAAGATTAAACATATCAACAAGAAGTTCTACGACTTGGGCACGGCACATGATTCCATATTTTAAAAAGATGGGACGTAGGAACAGTTTCCGCAAGGGTAATACTTTTAAACAATCCACAAGTATGTGCAGAATATCACATTTTGTACCCAACGTACATGTACACTTCCCATTGTATTGCATCATTTCCATTTTTATTCTCTCATTTATTAGCCAGGGATTAATACCAATTCTTAATCTTAATAATTCACACCTGAGCCAATCATTTGGTAATATGTCTAAATATGGGAACTAGGTTTCGTTCTGCTAGCTGCTTAACATAAATTGCACCGATTTTTCTCCCTTAGATACTGCCAATCTCCTTCCCGAGAGAGTTCCTTCCCTAAGGTTCTTAGTTCACTCTTAGTAACTTCTAGTTGTAACATCTGGTGGCATATTCTCACCTTCAGCTCCCACACACGTATTCCAATTTCTTTCTAACTCCTTTGGCCCATTTTAATTCACTGTACTGGATCTCTTTCTTGCACCATTGGGAAACTTTCTGTTCCTCACTCAGGCCCAATCTTTTCCAAAATCTTAGATGTGCTACTTGGGCCTGTATGTTCCACGAAGTCAAACCAAACTCCATTCTTATTGCCTAGATCATGGATGAACCTGGTAGGGACATTAAGGTCTTTATACACATCCCTTCCTCAGTATCCCACCCACCTTTGCCACTTAGGCAGAGTAATTCTGCTCCATATAGTAGTTGTGGGGTTATCATGGCACTATAAGCTGTCATCAATGGTCTATGGGACATCTCTCAATAAACATGATTACATTTTTCAGACCACACACCGATGTATGTGCCCTTACTTTCAGGGCCTCCATATGGATATGCCATTTCATGGAGCTTTCAAACCAAACCCCTAAGTATTTATATTTGTTTACTGTTTCTAGTTTTGTAGGGCCTAGGTACCAATTAAACTTATGTACTCTTCTCCCAAAGCATAATACTTTGGTTTTATCCATATTTACAGTTAAATGTTTTGGCCTGCAATATTCGCTGAACGCAACCAACTTCCTTTGGAGACCCAACTCTGTCTGGTCTAAGATTACTAAGTCGTCTGCGTACAGCAAGTATGATATTTGTTTTCAGTATATTCTAGGGCTTGCACTTCTATCCACCTCTAACGCAGTAGGCAAATCTGCTAAAAATATGGCAAAGAGTTGGGGGCCAGCACACAGCCCTGCCTTAAACCATTATTGATTGCTATTTTTCGAGTCAGTGTAAACTGCCACCAATATGAAGTTAGCACTTATTAAGTGTAATAAGGTAACCCAGTGTTAGCTTATGGAAGAGATTAGCCTTGCCACCGTGAAAAACGACTTTATGAGTTTTTACTGTCAGGACATGTAAAACTTAAATACCTGTGTCCTACTATTTAAATACTATGCACCGTGCCCTAGGGTTGGTTAGGGACGACTTTAGGGGTGACTCACAGGAATTAAAAAGGAAGGTTTCGCAATGGCAAATTAATTTTGCCAGATTGAAATGGCAGTTAAAAACTGCACTACAGGCTACAGAGGCATGTTTTAAAGGGCTACTTTAGTCCTAATGTCAACAAAAACAAGTTCAGCAAAAATCAGGATGTGAAGACAAAATGTTTGGTGGAATATCTCCCCAAGGATGTCAGGTCTAACACACACCATTTAAGAGTGGTGATTAATGGGAATCCTGATAGCGGAGCTGCTGCTGACTCCACCATCGAGAACATGCTTTTCACAGACCGGATGTTGAAGGAATGACTTCTGAGAGACCTACCAATTTAACACAGCACGTCAGATACCATTCCTACAACCAGCCGTTCTGCCCCATACCGCAATTGAAACCCTGGCAGTCCCACAGAGAAGTCTTGCATTACTCCCCTCACTCACTGGGAGAAAAATCTCAGAGCATGGTGACATTTATTGCGCAAGTCCTGGAAATGGGCTCCCACTCTAGCAGAGTCTACCTCCATGACTTACATAAGTGATGACAGTTCAGCCACGGGGCCTATTTCCCATTGGTTTCACTCTAGAATATTGAGTACAGGAATATTGTGATACCTTAATATCATTGCCAAAATGTTGAGAACCAAAACATCGAATGGTAAGTGCACACAGGGAAGTATAAATTTATTATTCTTAATTCCATATTGTTAAGGTGCATATTTATGGAGCTAGTAATAAATAATCTATACATACCTATCTGTTTATATTTTGGTCCTTGATATTTTGGTACATATTAAGGGGTAATAATAGTTTCTACACGATATTCAGGACCCACACTGTGCCACAGAATGGCAGACGTTTTGCCACAGTCTTATTTCATTCAAAGTGGCTCACACCATGCACATAGGAGAATTTAATACGCAAAAGTGCTTTAGATCCCTGTCAGGGGACGTAAACAGTATATAAAAGCATGAATGCAATTACATTGCCCAGGTATACAGTGCTCAGCGCCAGGACACCCTTGGGTAACAGTGCGCTTTACAAACCTATATAACATAACATATAACATAACATACAATACTGTTGGAAATGGCCCTTTTTACAGGGTTACGCCCATATTTTTTGCTTCTTCCTCCTATTTTTTCCTGACCTGTCTTTGATGGTTTTAGGACTCTGCTGATCACTGCTAAAGTGCATATGCTCTCTGTGTAAATTGTGTTATTGATTGGTGTTTCCATGACTGGCATATTTGATTTACTGGTAAGTCCCTAATAAAGTGCACTGAGAGTGCCAGGGCCTGTAAATCAAATGCTACTAGTGCGCCTGCAGCACTGATTGTGCCACTCACAGAAGTAGCCCTGTAAAGATAACTCCAGACCTGCCACTGCAGTGTCTGCACACAGTTGTGACTGCCATGTCGACCTGGCAAATGCACCCACTTGCCAGGACCTAATCTTCCATTTTCTTCCATATAAGTTGCCCCTAATGTAGGCCCAAGGTACCCCTGTGGCCAGGGTGCTGTGTATGTTGAAGGTAGGACATGTACTGGTGTGTGTGGCATGTCCTGGTAGTGAATTACAGTGCATTTCGTTTTTCACTATGGAAGGCATCTGTCCCATAGGGCGTATGGGAGTTGTGCTTGACAGGAGTTGAGGAGGTGCATTCTCTCAGATGGCCACCGGGGAGGAGGGGTTGATGTGTGCCCTGCCTTTGCTGGATGAGTCAGGGCTTGGCTGAATAGACCTGGGCTGTATTAAGAGTAGTGGGAGGAGTTTTCACTAGCACCTGAATAGGCCCGGTCTGCATTTAGAGCGGTGGGAGGAGATTTCCCTTGAATCTGAATAGGCCCTGTCTGCCTTGGACAATGCTGTCTCCACCCTCCTGCCGAGAAGCTGTGCCAGAGAGGAAAGAACTGGTTTTGGCTGAGCACAGACACTCTCTGCCTCCAGGGAACAAAGGATTTTGCTGTATAAATATTGGGGCCCAGACCCCAGAGATTCAGATTACTGCTGAACTAAGGAACCTGCCAGGAAGAAGGGCTGGAAAAGCTATCAGGAGGAACTTCCACTTTGCTGCGTGCTCTGCTGTGTTGGTCTGCTGCTTGCTGCTTCTGTCTTGGACAGGCAAAGGACTGGATTGTACTTTCATCATCCTGCTGTTAGAGTTTTCTCCAAGGGCTTGAAGTAGAGCTTGCCACCTGTTGGAAGTCTCAGGGATATAAAAGACTTCAGAGAACTTGCTGGAATCAAGGAATTTGCCAAGAAGAAGAGCTGGAAGAGCTGCCAGGAGGAGTACTGCCCCTTTGCTGTGTTGTTGCTTTGTTGGGTTGGCCTGCAGTTGCTGCTTCTGCCTTGGGCAGTGAAAGGACTGGACTGAACTTTCTTTACTTGTGCTGAGTATCTCCAAGAGCTTGAAGTAGAGCTTGTCTCCTGTTCTGAAGTCTCAGGGACTGCAAGGACTTCACCAACCTCTGGGTACTGCTTCTAGAACCGCTGTTTCAGTTGCCACAGAGAAGGGAAACGCAACGGACTCTGCCACCGACTCCATCGCTGGCTCTGTGTCCTGACGGCACCGCAGAAGGCACCGTCCTCATCTCGCACCGCAACCCTGGTCTCACCGACGATGACCGCCGCCACGAACCACTGCTTGCACCGTGACTTGTGGGCACCGCACTCCGCACCGCCTCGCTTCACTTCGCCATCCTGGTCTCACCGACGCCGTTGCTGCTGCTGACTTCGACACTTGTGAACCCATCGTGGCTGGGGGCACCACTCGGAAGTTTCATGATGCACTGCCTCGTCCCTCACAGCAGTTGGGGCCGACCGATGCCAGATCCCGCTAACAGGCTCTGTCGCTTGCACCGCAACCTGCCAGCACCGTATCGAGCACCACCTCGCCCTGCACCGTAAGCCTTGGTCTCACCGACGCCATCTGGACGATCGTCACCGAGCCTCTGCCTGCACTGCATCGTGGGGGCACCGCACCCTGCACAGCTTCCATTGTTGCAACGCAACCGCGACGGTTGCCACGATCGGCTCGCACCAACATGCCAGCCACAACAAGAAAGGTACTGTTCACGAGTCTGTCCATGCTTTTGTTGGCCTGTACCGACACGGTTGGCTGGAACTGTTAGACTCTGTTGTTTTCAGCATCGCAGTAAGCCCCGGACGGAGCTACAGACTCGTAAGAACTGTGTTTTTGAGATATTTCTGCTACCTTAAGGATATCTTGCAAAGTATATATTTTTAAGTACTGTATGTTGGAATTATTGTTTTGGTCTTGTTTTGGATACATAAAATTATTGGATATTTTTCTAAACTGGTGTAGTGTCCTTTTGTAGTGTTTTCACTGTATTACTGTTGGTTATGTGCAAATGCTTTACACACTGCCTCTGAGATAAGCCTGACTGCTCATGCCAAGCTACCAAGGGGTGAGCAGGGATTATTTTAGAAGTGTAACTCCCTTACCCTGACTAGGAAGAAGGGTCCCTACTTGGACAAAGGTACCTACCTCTGCCAACTAGAGACCCCCATTTCTAACAAATATATTACAGTTAAAACTACCCACCACAACAAGGGCAACTCAAAATCTGGTGGTCTGCCACTGGTGTGGTGAAAAGTGGCACCTGCATGGTTGAGGTATGGAATATTGAGGAGGTGACTATCGAGGTCACACAATATTGTGACCAGAATATTGAGGACCAACATATTGAGAAGGTCAGTGCACAGAGGGAGGCATGGATTTACTATTTTTAATTCCACATCTATGAACCTTGAAGACACATAAACCGTCAAGGTATGTATACATGGAGTTAGGAATAGAAAATATATACATACTTACCTGTCAATTTATTCCTCCATATTCTAATTACGATAATGTGTGTTCTTGATATTCCCTCCTCAGAATTCTAAAACCACACCTGCCTCCGCACAAGGTCTAGCAGCTGCTGTGGTTCTTCCTAGATTGTATGTGGAGCAGCTGGAAGGCTTTCTTCCTTCTTAGACTATGATATATATTTGCTCAAAAACATATTCAATATAGACCTTTGCAACCTGGCAGATAGCTACCATGCTGGTTCTCACCTAATGTTATAGGATACTTGGGTTAACCTTGCCCAGAAAATGATTCAGAATTCCATGACCTATATCGGGAACTCCGATGATGTTTGGTCTGGGGATTAAAGTCAACATGTTAAAGGGAGAAACCGTACATCAAGACAGGGACGTTTGAAATAATATGGGGTTCTGTAAGCATACATCAGCTGAGGACTTTCATTCTGACAGTGCTTGCAAGGTCTTTGCAGAAAAGCACAGATTGGTACACTGTGTCTCAAAGGCACACAAGGAGTGCCTGGCTAGAAAGCAGTGAGATGTGTTGACCCCCACAGAGTGATAGCTTTAATGTATTCCTAACCCCTGGCATACATCATATATACTTAATCCTGGAGACCTGGGACAGTCTCTAGGAACTTTCAAATAGGAAGATTGTTTCACATCAACGGACCATGCTCTTCATTGAGACATGTCAGGTTTCTCTACTCACACAGTGGGTGGTTTGCTCTTATAGGATAGTGATTTTCCATCAGTGGGTCCAAAAAGGTTATGTTTATATGAAGAAGAGACAATTTCCTTGCCAGAAAAGGTTGCACCCACCAATGGTAGATAAGGCAGCATCCCTGCTCCGAGGTTGGGAGGTTAAAGTTGAAGTTACGTCCTCAAGCTGAGCCAAATTCAATGAGTGGATCTCCAAGGATTAAAAATTAATGGGGAGGGGCGTGGCTTGGCGCCCAGCGGAAATGGCGGCGCACGGGTGAAGCTCCCGGAGGACTCTCGGAGCAACCCACTCCTAAGATCGAGATGTGACTCGGGGAGGACGGCGGAGAGCAGATGAAGGTTGGGAGAACAACCTGAAGCCTTCGCTACCATCATATTTCACCAGCAAGTACATTTAAACCGATGATTTGTTCTCTGTCAAAAGCGCATTCTCGAGGCCGCCATTTTGAATTTTTGCCGCGATCGCTGACTTTTTTTTTTTGCATCCCGAACTTCTATTAACTTTTGAACTGAAGTTCCCAGTGTATCCTACTACCTAATCGTTGCTGGAAGACTCACCATCTCATTGAATTAGGAAGTTACAGTGAGTACAAACAAGATATTTAGAAGTTCGTGGAAGGAATGCATGGCGGCTATTTTAGGATATCTGAGTCAGCCTTCACAAGGAGCATTGGTTTTTCGTCTCACGTTGTTGTAGAGAAGTGAGCGCGACGAGTTCACTACTATACCCACAGACTGTTTTTTGATGCATTCAGCACAATTCAGCTTCTGATAAATGTTTGGCTTCTCCTCAAGACAAAGAGATATATTGTTGAGTATTGCTGCAATAAGTAGATGAGGATGTTCTGAGGTTCTTGCCAGCGCTGACTTCAGGTTTTATAATAGGTCCTCAGAAGGAGTGCTCCTTTTACTCCCATACTGTTGACTGGTGGCGGAGGGGCGTGTTCAGAGGTTTATGGGCAGAACAAAAGTACTCAGTTCTTCTAGGTCCAAGAAAAACATTTATATAAAAAATTCAAGAATCTTCACCGAATTTTCTAGGCTTGAGGAGTCTTTGCTATCCTCACCTCGACAACTAGGAACAACTATGGATCCTTCCTCCGGCCCTACTGGGAAATCTCTCACCAAGCGCCTCAAGAAGGACCCTCCTTCACCACCCAAGTCAGCCTCGCCTGTATCGTTGGAGTTGCTGCTTGAGGAAATCAGAGCCCTCCGACCCTTTATGGAAGAGACTAATACCAAGCTGTAAATTTTAACAGATAATTGGTCCCAACTGGACACGAGAGTTACAGCAGTTGAAAATACTGTTTCTTCCCTAAAAGACACATGCGTAGGTGTTTCTCAGCTGCATTCTCAGGTCTCCACACTTCAGAAACAAGTTGAGGAGCTTGAGAACCGTAATAGACGGAACAACCTACGCATTTACGGTCTGGGAGAAGGACTTGAGGGTTCGGACTCTCTCGCTTTCTTTAAATCCTTTCTCCCTAAACTACTTCACATGCCAGAGGGGACTCAACTCAATATTCAACGAGCTCACAGGTTAGGTCGGATTCCATCTCAAACTAGTTCTTCACAGAGACCAAGAGGAGTCATCTTATACTTCTTAGAATATACAGATTTATTGAAGGTGCTTGCGGTGGTCAAAGCTTTTCCAAAAATCACATGGTCAGGTTCGTCTTTATTCTTCGCACAAGACTATGCTAAAGCTACTGCCAACAGACGCAAAGCTTTCCTGAATATGAGCGCGGATCTACGTTCCTTGGGGGCCAGATACGGCCTCTTCCATCCTTGTCTCTCCAAAGTCACGTATAACAACAGAACAACGGTGTATGAAGATCCGATACGTTTACAAAGCTTCATTAACTCTTGCAAAACAGTCGATATGGATTCCTCTGGACCCTCCTCTTCATTTAACACTTGACTGATTGTTTCTTCTTTTTTTCCTCCCACAAATCCTTCAGACTCTGGTTACTCAATAGTAATACTCCGCCATCTTAGAAGTGCTTTTTAACAGTTGGTGATATATCTGATACTGTTACTATGATGTTACGGAACGAGTCACGTTATTTAGTGTTCACAGTTGGTTCTCCTGTTTCTGTTTTATGCGATAAATGTTTCATGGACATGTTCTGACGCTTTGCCTAATCCTTGATTGTTATTGTCTCCACAGGTTTTTCTACTCGTGTACCGTGGTTTTTCCTTGATCCTCCGTGTTGTTGATCCCGGTTGTGTTGCCTATTCCATGTGGTCCCATCCATCCTCCCGTATATCCTTGATCCTTCCTTTGTAGGTATGTTTTTTCCCGCATTCCCTCAAGTTTGTTATTGGGTATGTCTTTCATTTTTGTCTTTTCTTTTTCATTGCTTGCATCTTTTCACTTGCTGGTGTCTCATGTATTATTAACTCTTCTTACTTCTCTGTATCTATCACTTTTTTGGTCATTATAATTCTGCTTATTTCTATTTTCACATTTTCCTTTCGCCCACTTCCCAGATTTCTCTCCTCTCTCACTCTTGTCTTCAACTCACATTTCACGCTTTTGTTACTCGATATGTCTATTTTTCTTAACTTTGAAGTTGAATCAACTGCTCTTTTCCTGTTTTGCCTCTCTCTTATTTCATATTGCTACTACAATGAATTGGACTTATGTTTCACAATCTCAGCACAAATTGTTTTTAATTACTTATGTCATTAAAATTGATCACTTGGAACGTTAGGGGATTAAACTCTCCCATCAAAAGGCAGAGAATCCTTACCTACTTAGCCAAATTAGAAGCCGATATTGTATTCTTGCAAGAAACCCACCTCTCGGATGTTGAATCATTAAAGTTGAAAAGGGGCTGGGTGGGGGAGGTCTTCTTTCCCCTGGTGATGGCAAACGTAATGGAGTGATGATAATGTGCCGTAAATCCCTTTCGTTTACATTTATGTCCCAGGATTCAGATGCTGATGGTAGATGGTTGAATGTTAAGTTATCTTTGAAGGGTGTTCCAATCTCTCTTCTTAATGTCTACGCCCTACATGTGGAGAACCTTCCTTTTGACCCACACTGACTAAGCAAATCACCCAACACATGGAGGATAATTTCATTTTGGCGGGTGATTGTAATCAGACCTTTGATCCGTTTATTGACAGGAATTCCAAAGTTTCCTTCATTCCCAACAAACCCCATAGATCTTTTGTGCATGCTATCAATCAACATAAACTCTTGGACGCTTGGCGTCTTTGTAATCCGACTACCAGAGAGTACTCTTTTATTCCCCTTCCCATCAAACTCAATCAAGGATTGATTACATATTTGTCTCTCACAACATCTCACAAACTCTTACAAATGCAGAGATTGGTCCCATCTTATTATCAGATCACGCACCTGTCTCGATCGGCCTCGATATTATACCTAAAGTTACAGGTCCCAAAATATGGCGCTTTAACAATGCCCTCCTTCTAGACCCAAAGTTTACTGCCTCGTTTACTACCTTTTTCGATGAGTTTTTCGAGTTGAATCAAACACATTCTATACCATTTTCAACTATATGGGATGCTTTCAAAGCCTCAGCGAGGGGTTTCATAATCGGCTTTGTTGCAAAGAAACAAAAACTTTTCCGTAAATTAACTAAAGATCTCCTTCAAGATATTAAAAGATTGGAGCATTCTTTCTACACTTCACATTCGAAAGATTGTCTCACAGCTCTTATAAATGACAAAATGCAATTTAATAAGAAATCAACGGGGGTAAAAATAAGGCTGGGAAACTATTGGCTAGTTATTTAAAAGTTAAACACAATAAGCTGAATATTGAATCCATTTATGACAATAGATTAGACCTAAAATTTAAAGATGATGAAATTTTAAATGAATTCTCTCTCTTTTACAAGTCTCTGTACGCCTCTGAAACACAACCCTCTGACAGTTCCCTTATGCACTTTTTCTCTGGTATTTTAAAACCTCAAAACACTTTGCCAAACCTATCTTCCCTGGAGTCCGATTTAACATACCAAGAATTGTTAAACGCTCTTCAACATCTCAAAAGGGACAAAGCACAGGGACCAGATGGTTTTACCGTAGAATTTTACCAACACTACTCTAAACTCATAATGCCCAAATTACATTCTCTATTAAATTCTTTTAGTACATTAGGTAGTTCCTCGGGTTCTTTCTCAGAAGCTCATATTTGCCTTATTCCCAAAGAGGGCAAGGATTTTAAATATTGCAAGAATTACAGGCCTATATCCCTGGTTAACATAGACTACAAAATTTTTCCAAAGCATTAGCCATACGATTAGACTCCTACTTACCTGATTTATTGGGGAAAGAACAATCTGGATTTGTTAAGGGGAGATTTATTACTGACAATACGAGACTTCTTTTTAACGTCTTGTCTAAATCCTCCCATTTAAAATACCCCCTTGCAGCAATTGCACTAGATGCCGAGAAGGCGTTCGACAGAGTTGAATGGACCTTTTTGTTTTACACTCTCAAGTGGTTTGGCTTTGGCCCTAAGTTTACTTCCTGATTTCTCTTCTCTACTCCAATCCTCGTGCGGCTGTATGTGCCAACAGCTTGATCTCATTATTTTTTGATTTAGGGAGAGGAGTGCGTCAGGGATGTCCACTCTCCCTTTCCTTTTCAACCTGGCTTTAGAACCTTTTCTCTCCAAATTACGTCAAAATCCTGACTTACATGGTTTTCAATCGTTTAATTCCCATATTAAACTTGCAGCATATGCTGATGATATTCTGCTTTTCATGTCCAAACCAGATGACTCAATACCTACTTTTTTGGCGGAGGTACAGGCTTACTCTAGTATCTCCGGATATAAATTGAATAACGATAAATGTGAGATCTTGCCCTTAACTAAGTATACTTTCAAGTCGGATTTCTGTGCTTCCAACTTTACCTGGAGTCCTCATCACATTAAATATCTAGGACTACACGTGACCTCTTCAATAGCTGATACGGTTGCACTTTGCATGACCAAATGCATACAAAAGGTTTCGGACTTAGCCGCTAAATGGCATCCCCTTTATCTATCCTGGTGGGGTCGTCTAGACACTATAAAGATGATGTTGTCGCCTATAATTTTATACACCATTTCTAATATTCCAGTTCCTATTCCTAAATTTTTTTTTTAAGAAGATCAATTCCACACTCTCTTCCTTCCTATGGAGTAACAAGAGATCCCGAATGTCTTTATTTAAATTAATTCGTCCCAAAACAGAAGGTGGGGTTAACTTCCCAGATTTTCAGACATACCAGACAGCTTTTCTCCTACGTCAAGCATCCCTTTGGTTACTTGAATCTACAGACGATTGCCTTTTATGGACTATAATTGAGCACTTCTTTTTATCCCCTTTCTCTTTTCACGAATACCTTTCCTTCTCACGCAAACCACAGGCTTTGTCTACTCCCATAATCAAACTGACCTCGAAGCTTTTGGAACCCACACTTGTTTCCACACACAATACTATGGATTTATTCCTCAATTCCACAATTTGGCACAACAAAGATCGGACTATTCGTAGTAAACCTTTCTACTGGAAGACTTGGCGACAGAGGGGTTTGATTTGGATTCATCAGTTATTTTCACAATTAAACTTTTTATCTTTTCCCTCTCTTAGTCAATTATTCAACTTACCTGCCTCGAGCATTCACAAATATAGATTACTTAAAACTGCTGTGATGGACAAATACACTCAATTATTCACCACACCCACTACTCTCACTTCATCAGACCCTCCCTCTAAACTTTGCACTTTGTTAAAAACTAGACCCAAAGCTTCTATTATATATAAGTATTTACAGGGCGGGGACATTGATAGGCAGAAATCTAAAACAGAGGAGGCATGGGAACGTGATTTCACGTCATCATGGCCAGTCTCTTTTGGAATAAAATATGGTTTAAACTGCGTAAATCATCCAGGGCAGCTAACACAATACAGACGCTGTTTTTTGTATACAATAGACTTTTACTTACACCGAGTGCCTTGAGCAAAAGATTTGCGACTGTGTCAGACGCTTGTTGGACATGCTCCTCTTCAAATGCTGATTTATTTCATATGATATTTTCATGTCCAATTGTAAAAATTTCTGGAGGCAAGTGTGGTTTCAAATTAATCTAATTTTTGGAACTAAATTTTCTTTTTCCTTTATTCATGTTTTCTTAGGTAGTCTTTCACCTTGTTGGGAGAATGTTACACTTAATGTTAAAATTATTGACTTGTTATTAGCGGTTGCATTTCAACAGATCACCGTAAATTGGAAGGATTTCTCTAAAATCTCCTACAAGGCATGGTGGTATGCTGTTTGCCATAATCACAGGTTGGATACCTCCTTTGTTTATCCTATACACATGGCAACGAAATGTTTGGATCTGTGGTCACCTGTTACAGTATATCTAGACGTTTGTGCCAAACGATGTTTCCAATTACAACCATCCCAGCAAGAAGTTCTAAAACCCCCCTGAATCCCCTATATGTTCCTACATTATCTATTAATTAACTACTTATAAGGTTCATTCGTATTTTTAGATCTTTCCAATTTTACCCATAAGTCCGGTTTCTTATTCTTTACTGTAGCAAAATTTATTGTAATGACATGTATTTAATGCTATGAATTCTGTATTGACACCTTTACTTCTATTAATAAAATTTTCTTTTTGAACTTAAAAAAATTAATGGGGAGGCCCAGTATCTCACGGAACCTGGGGTACTATAACAGTATAAAATAATGGCTGGTTCTGTCGAGCAAGACTGAATTTCTTTAGTATTTGTATTAGTCCTGATCAGTAGGAAAGACCAATCAATGGCATATAGTTACCATACCATACAGACAAATGGACAAACTGAGACTGACAAAATAAACTCCAGAAAGTGACTGACATATTATTTGTCATATTTTGTATCTCACATTATATGTACAAGTGTAAACAAGCAGACAACCTTACAAAAACATATACATTCATAAGCATGTGCTGTGCAGAACACAAGAAATAACATTGAACATTTGCAGTACACAGTGGGGGGGAAAAGGGGGAAAGGATTTCCAAGGAGACATGATACAAAGTTTAAAGGAATAGAGTGTTCAATTAAGAACAATTCAGATTTTTGTCAGGCAGATTGAAAGAGCTGGAGAGGTGATGTGAATGTATCTGCCAAGCCAGAACTTGATTTGCCCACCTGAAAACATCATACACTGGCAGTTAAAGAGAAGAGCTGCACACTTGTCTAATTCTTTGGAGCTGTGCAATTTCCAACAGACCTCATAGATTCCATCCTTTTGCCCAAATTTTCCCTCGACAAATTATTTTGATCTAGAACTTAATTCCAGATGATTCAATTGAGGTGAAACAAGGCTATGAATGTACTGGGCTGTAAAGTGAAAACCTGAAATGCGGACCTAGCGCCCCTCTGGGGAATGACTGACACTGAACCAGCAGCGCTACCCATTTCGTCAAGCATTGTTTACTATCTGGTCTGGCCTGGAACTAATCTCCTGGTTAGTCAGAGCTAATTCAGACAGATCTGTAGGCCCTTTAGCAACTTGCCATAAGTGGGAAATAGACATTGGCTGCCCCTTAAACTAACAAGAATGGGACGGAATGCTCGCATACCCATGTAAAGTTTACCGTAATGCACGATTTCAGTATACACAACACAATATATTGTATAGAGCTATCTTGACCCCGGCTCGGCTTAGTATAATCTATCCTACTGTCACATCAGACTGCGCTCACTGCCACACCTCAAATGCTGACATACTACACATGTTTTGAAATTGTTCACTGGCCTCGACTTTCCGGACTGAGGTTTGCACAAATCTTTTGAAAACTACGGGTCCGTGTGAATTAAACTGTATAGAGTGGTGTATAGTGTAGCACTAAATTCTCCAAAAATCTGTTGGGGCGATAAGATGATTCCTTGATTTTGCACTTCTCCTGGCTAGGTTCACAGTCACAATGAGATGGAAGGCTTCGTCCCTGCCTGGAATTATCCAGTGGTATGACACAGTAATTCGTTGGGCGGAGACAGAGAACGTATCCGTACACTGTGAACAGGTACACAGACTCCATTGCTTCCCTTGGGATTAACTGATCTTTTCATTCAAAAATGACTTAAAATATCACACTAGGCCATCCTAGGCTGGCTCATATGCTACATCTTGGTATATATATGTAATCCTGTCCTGTAGACCTCACCACACAGCCCTAGCCACAGTTGGAGGCGAATGATCCTCCAACAGGTGTACCCGGACACTGACACTATCTCACCTTCATTCTCATGATTCACATCATATGACCAGGCTTGCTATTGTTTTGTAAAGTTGTATTCCCTTGTTTACTTCACTTATGTTCCCGGTGATGTACTGATTTCTTCATGCTGTCCTTTCATGTAAACAGAAAACCCAATAAAATGTGTTTTAATAAAAAGCGAAAGCCTGGAATGGGAATATGATGGAATTATTATTGGATACCTGTGTACCTTGGAATCTAGATATCAACAGGAGGAGCAATAAAGTTCAGCAGGATGTTTCATAGTTCATAAGCTGTTTTCCCACCCCTAGTTTGAGTGGTCTGTGATTTCTTGAACCCATCATGTGTTTACCTCAACCAATCATCCTGATTCCTCAGTAGAAAGCCTCTTTTCCAGTCCTGTCTCAGGAGGCTCATCTCTGCGCATCATGTATGATGAGTTAGAGCTTCATTTATGGTTTGATGGAGCATAACAGCGCTGCAAATGACGGCTCCAGCACCATTAACCCCACATTTCCCTGCCCCACTTTATAGGTCGACAGCCACTGCCCATGTCCAGGTTGAGCCTCTGCAAGATGACCCCGCCTTATTTACTCAAGTCTCCTAATGCAGATGACCATGGTCCATAAGACATTCAAGAAATTCAAGAACGACACAGAGAGGAAGACTCAACAATGATGAGAAAACTCCATGCACAACAGACCCATTGCTTTTGTCTCAGCAACAAACCGTACTTCGGGTTGTTGTTTTTGAAAAGCAAAAGAGACTGTTGAGCGAGCTGGCATATCATGGAAGCCTGACGGACATTCATTTGTGACTAAAGCAATTCCGCTGTATCGGAAGGAGATTTTTGCCAGAAACTGTGGTGATTTGGTGCATGTATTATGAGCTATGTGCCGGTGCCCAGCACTGACAAACACCGGCACAAATTACGCACTGCCCCCCCACGCCGTCAGTGTTCCAGTGGGTGACCCACTGGTGTCTAAATGACCACATTAATTACTGAGAATTTGCCGATTAAGCTTAAGAGTCACTTATACAGAGAATTCATAGTTTCATTTTTCTTGCGACTTGCTGCAGAGACCCACCCATCGGTGTAAAACCAAGGCTATCAGAGACAAATCACTGTACTCAAGACCAGCACTCAAGTATTTAGACTTTCGTTAAATAAAACTTTATTGGTTTATAAGGCTAGCGCATAGACAGCACAACACATAGGGGCATATGGACAAGCCCCTATCGCCACCACAACGTCACTTTTCCCGACGTTGTGGTGGCGATTGGGGATTAGCCTTATTTACAAGGCAGCGTTAAGCCACTTAACGTGGCTTAACGCTGCCTTGTAAATAAGGCCCCCTTTCACGCTATGGTTAGCGTGAAAGGGGTGGGCAGTGGGGGTTGCAGTGGGCGTTCCACCGCAACACCCATTGATTTTGACGCTGCCCCCTATGTACAGCGTCACATAGGAGGCAGCACCAAAATTAAGACCAGGGAAAAGATGGTCTTAGCTTGGCAAAATGAGGAGAAATGCATTATTTCTCCTCGTTTTTTTCTTTTTCCATGTGTGCTGCCTTGTGCAGCACACATGGCAAAAGCAAAATGCCTTGGATTGTTTATGTACAGAAATGCCCTCCATCCTGTACATAAACAATCTGTAAAAATGAAATGCCATTTTGTCACGTTCATGTGTGCTGCATGAAGCAGCACACATAAAAGTCACAAAATGGCATTTTAGGATTGTTTATGTGCAGGAAGGGACACCTTCCTACACATAAACAATCCTCCCCTGCACGCAGACACCCTTGCACTATGGTGCAAGGGTGCCTGCGTTGGCGCTACAATGCTAAGTGTAGAGCCAGCGCAGGGGGAAATGCAAGGCTGCACCACATCCTTGTAAATATGGCTGTAAATATGGCGCAGCCTTGCGTTTCTGAAGTGGCGGAGTGAGGCATTAAGCCATGATGGCTAACGCCCCACTCTGCCACTTCCCTTGTACATATCCCCCATAGAGTCTTACATTAAGCATCATGTCATTTTGCATTTCTCAGTTTCTGTATGCATATGTAGAAACACCTGGAACATAAGTGCATACACAGTAACATAAGTTGTACCCTTTAGGGGTAAATGAAGAGAGAGGGGTCAATGCCTTTGTAAAAGTATCCATGGAAAATAATTTGTATTAAATATTTACACATATAGTAAAAACATTGGATTGCAAGTTGAAGTCAATACCACCTGAAATCAGAGAAATCTCTAGACAAAGATCCTTTGCTTCTTACAACGCAAGTTGTGTTTGCTTAATTCTAGAGCATTTGGGGGACTTCATTAAAAAATATATATATATATTTATTTTCCTTTTGTCGACATATCACAAGTCCTGATTTCAAACATTGTCTATTCTCACAATTCCATACGTTCTGCAACTCCTTACCTGTGCCACTTTTGAAGCTCACTCCACAGAGGTTGGTAACTTCCATGCCATAAGAAACTCGAACACTACCATCTCACTGCACGATACTTTTTACTTTTGTATTGGAAGCACCTACACAAAAGACACTACACTCTTATAAAACACCTGACTCCTAATATTTGTCTAGTTAAAGCATCTGCCCCTGGGCTAGCCCAGGCTGGAGCACAGTAGGTAATGAAACACCCACACCTTTGAAAGTTACTCGCGTTATGCATTTCAAAGAGAGGAGGAATAGCCTAGCAGCTAGAACTGCTGGCGTTGGACCTTGGGAAGTAGGGGCCCCATGTACAAAAGGGTTGTCCCCATTCTGTGTCTATGGAGAAATGCGTTGATACACAGGGGCCTAGGTTCGAATCCCGGCTTCAACTCAACATCCTGTGACTCTGGGCAAATCATGCAACTTCCCGGTGCTTGAAAAAATGGGTGCTATCTAGTTGTTATGAAATACGCTCTAATGCCCTTGAGACAAGATTGAGCTATAAAAAACTGCACACAAAAAACCACTGAACCTACTTCATAACACCATTCAATTTACATTCTTTTACTGCTCCGCTTGCTGTAAAAGCGATTAGATATAACCTCCTAGTACTTAGGCCATGCCAAATGTTTATACATAATGTACAGGAATCAGCTAAATGAGCCAGAAGTGTATGGCACCATGACGACAAGCTTGCGGTGTGCTCTGATTACTCCACCAGCCTCTTGTGCTGTAATAATCCATTTTTAGCTAATATTGTGCATTAACCACACACTAGCATGCAGTAATCACATCTGGACATCATTGTGCAGGGTAATGAGTGATTGAATATGTCTGGGAAAGTTAAATTCAAAGTTTGAATCAACGTGTGAATGAAGGAGATGTAAAGTAAGAGTGAACGCCAGTGGAGTAAGATCATAAGCATGAGTATGTGTGTGTCTGTGTGCAGAGTATGTGCATGTGTATATGTGCCTGCACATATGTGTGTGTAGTTTGTCTGAATCTGTGTTTGTGTGTGTTTAGGTGTGCAGTTTGTGAGTGGGTATGCCTGTGTAGTGTGTGCATGTGTGTGCGTATCGATATGAAAAATAGTTCTGCGAGAGTAAAGGTAAATGTGAGTGATTAAGTGAAAGAAGTTGACTCACAGTGTGCATAAATGAGTGTCTGAGTGTGTGGCTGACTGATCACTGTGCGCACCTTGCCACTGGAACCAAGCTGCACCCAACTGGTGAGCCTCAGTGAGGGTGAAACGGGTCTTGGGTTGCTATTATTTTGGTTCAGGGAGTACCTTGTCTGGCAATTCGTGCTGGACTGTTCCTATTGGAGCAGGGCCAAACCTGATTTGCATATGGCTGGGTCCAAACTGAGGGGGTGTGGTGGGCAAAAGAATAATGGGTTGGAATGCTCCTCCAAGCGGTTGCCAATGGTTAGACTTATTGCAAGGTTTTCTCCCATCACCTTTTGTGTGTTTGATGTACCGGCCTAAATGTCAAAGGTGTGCCGAGATGTGGGTCCCATGCTCGCTGTGCCACTGGAAGAAAGCTGCACCTGACTGATAAGCCCCAGTTATAGCAAAACTGGTCTTGAGTTGCCTGTGTTCTGCTTCAGGGGGGACCTGGCATCCTGAATTTCAAATGGCCGGATCCGAACTGAGGTGGCATGGTGGGCAAAAGAGAAATGGGTTGAGATGCTACCCCGAATGATTGCCACTGGGTAGACTTATTGCTAGCATTCCTCCCTCCACAATTTGTGTGTATGATGTACAAACCCATATATAGCATGACCTTGCTTTCTTTGAAATCCTAACACCAAATAAAACCAGGCACAAACAATGGGCAGGCGGGCGCAAGATATGTAATTGCTGAGAAATTGCACATTTTAAGCAACTTGCCTTTGTAAGGTTGTTCTAGCATAGAAAATGTTACTGAAGTGTGTATTTCAAGTAGAAATATCAAGCAAGGCAACGCTGGATATTCTTTGCACATCATAGTAACCTTTAATGTCTAATGTTATTTTTATTGCAAGTGCAGCCCATGACATCATCAGACAACGTGTTTAACTAAATATGACATTGGGCAGTTTTTTACTATTCGCACAACACAGCCCTGCTGATTTTCATTCACACTGTGATGCAAAACATCTAGTAAAACTGGGGTATGATTTCTTAAAAAACAATATGATTTAAAACAAACAAGTCTAAAAGACCAACCAACAAGTCAATATAGCGGATATCAAACAACAAGAAGATGTAAAGTACCAATTGTATCTGACGCATTTTTAAATGCGCATCTTATAGACACAAAATCACAAAAGTCACTATCACACTCACATTCGGCCACTATTGTTTCTTGCAATTGAGTTGTATCATTTGGGAATCCCAAAGGACACAATTTCCTACTCCCTGCGTAAACATGTGATGTGAAGTAAGGTGCACTGAGGACAAATCTATAATGTACACTAAGCCAGATTTACAAACGTGTGCGCCATAGTGCAAGGGTGTGTGTGTGAGTCTAGCATAGGTTTTGTACTGGAGGGATTCCCTTCCAGTACAAAATACTATGCCTAGACCAGTTTTAAAACTTGTCCTACCTTGTATGTGTGTTGCACAGTGCAGCACAAATGCAATGGGGGAATAGAAAGGAGAAATGAAAACATTTCTCATTTTAATGCCTGCTTTCAAGTGGCGTTAAATTTTAACGCAAAACCCTGTCTACTAATAGATAAGATTTTGCGTCAAAAAAGCATGGGTGGTTGTATGGGAACGCCCACGTACCACCCAAGTAAACTTTCCAGCAAAAAACAAGTTTTACACTGGAAAGTAAATATAAAAAAACATTTTGTGCTGGTTTGCATCACTTTTGTGACACACCCCCCAGTGCAAAATGTTTGTAAATCTGCACCCTAAATTAGGAGAAAATAGCAGAAATCCTTCAACTAAAAAACTAGATTTGCAAAGAGGATAAATTCCATGAAGAATAAAATATTAAAAATACCAAAAATGCACTAGCATTACCAGATAAGTAGATAACGATTGCCCCACATCGATTTTGGGTCATATACGATTTGAACTTGACAGCATGACATTCTGGAGTGCAATGGTGCACCCCCAAAGATCTAAGTCCTTGCACCACTGTGTCTGGATTTGGTGGCACATGGGTGGAGTCACCACTTCTCTCTGAATAGTTTTCACGAAAATCTAATTCTCCTTGTGTCCCTATTGAATTCCCACTCTGCTTGCACAGTGTATTGAACTGTGCCCTTCTACTTCTAGACATGTATGCAACAGTTGGTTACTTGAATCCTGGCAGCAGATTTATTATTTGATGAAGCACAATGCGGCAAGACAACATGCTGTGCTGCATCAATTGGAGAGGGCAGGAATGTGCCATGTCTACCAAGATATGGTGCATCTCTGCTCTCTGAGGGCCTCATTTATGTGTTTTTGCCGTAGGGCGTGCAGCAGGTCTTCCTGCTGTGCTGCCCTACGGCAAAAGAAAAGGGCAGGAATGCGACGTATCTATGAGATACAGCTCATTCCTGTCCTTTTCTCCTGCGCCGGCGCTCAATGGGCTGCCGTGCGCCAATGCAGGCACCTTTGCACCATGGTGCAAGGGTGCCTGCGTTGAGTGAGTAATTTTTTTTGTACAGGATGGGAAACCGTCCTGCACAAAAACAATCACTAGAGCCTTTTTCCTCTTTCTATGTGTGCTGCAGAATGCAGCACACATAGAAAAAGCAAAAACGAGGAGAAATAAAGATATTTCTCCTCCTTGTGCCTCCCTTACGCCTCCCCTGGGGAGGCGTAAGTTTTTGACGCTGCCTCAGATTTACGATTTCTCGTAAATCTGGGGCAGTGTCAAAATGCCATGGATGTTGCTGGGAATGCCCCCAGCAACACCCATTGCACGTGCCTTTAACGCAGAAAACTGCGTTAAAGGGGACAATATTTACAAGGCAGCATTAAGCCAAAGAAGTGGCTTACTGCTGCCTCGTAAATATGGAGCAGGCTTCTGCGCCACAGAATGTCACAAAAAGTAACGTTCCGACAGCGCAAGGGGCCTCATAAATGATGCCCTCACTGTGCAGGTGTACTATGTGCTTCCTAGCAACAATGCAGGCACTCTTGCACTTTGGTGCAAGGGTGCCTGTGTTGCAGGCAAGATTGTTTTTGTGCAGGAAGGTGCACCTTCCTGGACAAAAACAATCCTTAGAGGCGTTTTCCTCTGTGTAAGAGTGCTGCAGAATGCAGAACACTTAGAAAGAGGAAACTACGAGCAGAAATAAAGATATTTCTCCTCATTGTACCTCTATCAGGAAGGCATACTATTTTGATGCATTCCCAGGTTTACTTGTCCTTTTAAATGTGGGAATGTACCAAAACCTACGGGTGGATGCAAGGGAACATCCACGGTCCACACTTTTAGTGCCTTCCCGGCACAGAGTAATGCCAGGCAGCGACTTCCGCTTCCTTGCATTATTCTGGATTTACCAAGCCACACAGGACCATAGAAGGTGGCCTTATGTGGCTTTGTAAATCTGACTTAAGGAATGTGTTGTCCTTGCATTACCTTATGTGATGAAAGGGCAAAGCAACCCTTTGAAAAATCTGCCCCAGAGTATCTCCTTCCACATTAGTCCTGTTGCGCCCCTTGCACTCCTATTTCCCACATTTCTTCTTTTCTTTGGTCTCTCTTTCTCTCCACTCTGCTGGGACAATGACGTGTCCCCAAAGAAAGAGGGGCGCTCCTGATAAGTGGTGGGCAGGGTTGGACAGGTTTTTTATTCCACCAGACATTTCCCCATGGCCTGGAGCCATTGGGGGCTGGTTTTGAAAATCCAGGGCTGCTTCTGGTGCCTCTGTCGCCTTCCCCAGCTCCTTTAGGTCAATTGTAGTAGGAACAGGGAGGCGACAAAAAGGACACACATAGGGTGAAAGCAGAGAGAAAGTGATCAGAGAGGGAGAAGAGAGTGAGATTTGAAAGAGAAAGAGCGAATGGATGGATGAAAGGAGAGATGAAGGAAGCGAAGCGGATCTGACCATATTTGCCAGGGCTTCTTTTGGTTCCCTAGTCTGTCCCTGTTGGGTGTATTTTGCATAAGTCTGTGATATTTTGGCAACAATAAAATTATTAGAAAAACAATGGGAGAGCAAGGGATAAGGCTAAGGGGCGCGTCCTGTTCCCCGGATGTGTACTAGACTTAAACAATATGTACGAACCCACTATGTGTATGTAGATAAGTCACTATATGTAGTATGAACTTGGACCCATTAGGTGTTCTTAAAAGACCCCTCACACACCAACCTGGTTGGTGTCATGCTTCATCATTGGGGTCCCAACCATAAAATTATGCAATCTGTGACCCATTCAGGGCCTTATTTACAAGAAAGTGCCGCAGCGTGGCACCGCAAGCCCTTTGGCTGTGCCACGCTGTGGCACTTTCAAAGCACAGGGATGCATCATATTTAGGACAATATGACCCAACCCTCTGCGTTCCCCTGCGCTGGCGCACAATCGGCTGCCATGCGCCATGCAGGCAACCTTGCACCGTAGTGCAAGGGTGCCTGCGTTGCGACCAGATTGTTTCTGTGCAGGAAGGGGTACCTTCCCGCACAAATACAATAACGCAAAAAATAAAAAGAGGTGATTTCCTCTTCCTATGTGTGCTGCAAAATGCAGCACCCCTAGAAAGAGGAAAAAAGGAGGAGAAATGTAATCATTTTTCCTAGTTGCACCTCGCTACACCACCCCTAGGGTGGCATAGCATTCTGACGCATTTCCAGGTTTACAAATTCTCGTAAATCTGGAAATGCAACAGAATACATGGGTGTTGCATGGGAACACCCACAGCAACACCCATGTCACGTCCCTTTCACACAAAGTGTTGCGTGAGAAGGGGCCATATTTTCAAGGACAGGAAAAGCCATGCAGGGTGGCTTTACGTGTCCTTGTAAATATGGGGCAGGATGTTGCGCCAGTGGTGCGTCACAAAAAACTGACGCACCCGTGGCGCAAGGAGCTTGTAAATAAGCCCCTCATTTTGGATGAAAGGACGTGTTTTGCCTTAACAAAAAGCTCTAAACCGCACATGAAGGGAGCAGCAGCTGCTCACGTTCTGTTGATTCATGTTGATCCTCTGCTCTTGCAACAGGATTTTTCCGCAATCTGATGGAAAATTACGTGACATGGCATAATGGTGTAATTTTGGACATTTCGTGTAACAAACCTAACTTGACGTGCCAGAAATTACATAGGATTATGCTGTTGTCACAAAAAGTTTGCTGGGGCCTATTTACGATTTATTATCCTCTAACTGTGACAAAGTGTTTCCATATCTCAGTGCATGGTCTGTCAAACTGAGGCGCATTAGGAGTGATTGTAATGCTCCAGCTCCTTTACCAACCATTTTGGAGAGCTATTCCCAGTTGTAACAATTTTTTACTTACAGAAAAAAAATAGTTTTACCTGGTTAATTCATTATATAAAGTATAGAGAAATGCTACGAGGCGTCCCAGGGCCGGCTTTAGCGCTGGTCGCGCCCAGTGCGACAATCATTTTTGGTGCCCCCGCACCCCATGACTGCCTCATCAGATTCTTCACTACAACCGGGCAAAAGTGCCCCTCATCTCTCCAATCATAAGTTATTTCTAAACACAGCCCCCCCCCCCTGACGTCAGCACCCCCTCCACAGGTCAGCACCCAGTGCGCCCTAAAGCCGGCCCTCCCTTGATTTGTCGGTTCATCTGTTTTTTCACCGTCTGTCCTAGCAAATTTCAGTAAACTTAGCACATGGCCCAGATTTCAGAGATGGGCGACTGAACAAAGAGAAGGACACATTTTCGTGTGCTTCAGTACAGAATTAACTAGGAGCCCTTACCACAAAGCAATTTAGTTGGCCCCTATGATGCTGTTTGTAAAAGTTGTATTTAATTTATAGATGTGCCTTATTGTCTGTGTTTTTTCTGTTAGTGTGCACTGTAAATTATGCCCTTCTGTGGCACTCGGTGAATGCAAAATTGTTGCCCTCCTTCCTATGCTACTGGAATGCCTGGAATTTTGTTAGGTCTGGTGTTACCTTTTGATTTTACAAAAATTATATGAATAATGTACTTACTTCTAGAGGCATTCAACCAGACTTCTTAGTGATTGGTTTGTTGTTGTGTCATTCACATTTGTCTTCCACTTAGCTTATAGCCATTTTTTTAGATTGAGGAGGAACAATCATATTTTGCAAAAACCATGAAAAAAAACCAAGAATTGGCAAAGGCAAAAGACTGACAGCCAACACCAGACATGTTGGCTTTACCAATGCTTGTCTTCAATATCTCGCCAACCTTCACCAAATGGGCGGCTTACAGGGCAGTGCTATTGGAAGAATAAGACATCGGATTACAGCAGGTGTAACGGCTAATTGTACTGGCCTAAATGTTTCAAAATGACAAAGAACTGTGTGGCGTGGTTGTAATTAAGCCAGGGCTAGTAAACTGCTAATTCCTTGTCGAGGGGAAATTAAATAAACTTTAAAAAAAAAAAACATTAATAGTAAATGTGGGATGTGGGATGCCGGCTGGCGCTCAGAGCAGAATGCTGCGGTCGCGCGGCCATTTTGATTGACAGCTCCATCACCCGGGCTCTTGTTTTCACAGGTTACTTCATTAACATGTGATATTTACTGACAAACCGAGCGCCCGACAGCGTGTCTCAACTCTGACCTTGCTATATTTTCCAGAATTTAGTTCTCGTGTCAACACAGCCCAGTCATTGATTATAAGCCCACTCTGCGGGTCGCTCCCCGTTGGCAACCCCCCTCCCCGCGCAAGAAACAATTTTCTCTCCATCCAGAAGGGTCGGGGATCAAATGACTCTGTCACTTGTGAACAGGAGCGCGGGGTGGGGAGTGCAGAGAGTGGGAGAGACAGACGCGTTGCTGAGAAAGGAGCAAGGAAGGAGTGATGTTATCGGGAAGGGAATAGTAAAAGAAGGCACCCACCAGGCCTGGCTTTAGGGCTGACAGGCCCCACCATATTCGAAAATCGAACGAGAGCCCTCTGTTGAGTTAGTCGAGTTATTTATTTATCTTGAGTTTTATATAGTGCCAAATCTTACCTCACAGTTACTTCAAGGCGCCAACTTTTGTAAGCCCTTTTGATGGTGCCAGTACAGCAACCAGTGGAAAAAAGCACATAGTCACAATGTAATTCACTCTGAACCTCCAAATAAAATGTACAGTACTTTCCCAAAAATGCAGACCCCTGAGCAACCACTGCAACATGATTGCAGAACTCTTCTAGGATTCCTCATAGGTTCAGCATTTATCTGCACCCGCTCTTTGTGTGTGACCAGCCCCTCTAGTAATACCTGTCGACAGTGCTTAATTTGAGTCAGTGGTTTCCAGTGCTCAGCACCGCATTTTATTGTCAGCAGCGGCTCTAGTGACAGTCCACCACATGGTGGCGCTGTCTGTCTAGTTCTGAGGTGAGCACAACTACTGTGTTTAATAAGTCAATATACATTAAAAATTAATAATAGCTGTCGCTCACGCCATTAATATAGCTTTGGGTGACCTTGCATTATCTAAATTGCCAAATTTTTAAGAGTGCAATGGTTTGTAGTTGTGGTGGTATTGTCACTGGCAGCGGTGGCAAGGGTAAGAGGTGGTGCAGGCTGCATTGGCCTCCCGAGAAGGGCCCTGACACTTACTTTTTCTACAAATTAAGTGCTGTTTGTCAAAGAAAGCTCCATGTCATGTTTCACATAACAAGCTATGACAGGCCTATAATTTTATGTGCGGAGTTCTCCGCCCTGACTGCAGAGTCTCCCAAGTCGTAAACTTACTATTAACTCGTAGTTTGTGAATAGCAAAAGATTTAGCAAACTTACAAAAAAGTGTAAGTTTACCTTTGTGAATCGGGCCCACTGCTCTTAGATCACTTGACTAAATTCTTACCTGGAGTAAAACGAGTGCATAGTTGAGGTCATGAGAACTAGTGCATTGTCTTCACAAGAAACAAAAATTCAAACTACAGTTTTGGTTAAGTAAGGTGCTTTGCAAATTTCACATCTCCAAAGCTTAGGTACAATGTGTCCGAGCCTCAGACACAGGCACATCTGACAGGCACTGGTGTAGCAAAGACAGAGCTTAATTTGTGGTGGCGGTTACCAGTGAGGCCCACTGGCACTCATTTTTGGAGACTAGCACTTACTTTTCCTATCAGATATTAACTGAGAGCAAGAGAGGGAAAACACACAGTCTGGGAAAAAGGAGGAAGAGAAAGTCGGAACACTGTCACAAAGTGAGAATGCAGTGATCGGAAAGACTGAGATAAATGGGCAGACAGAGTCTGAAAGTGGATTAAAGAGACCTGAGGTGAATCTGAGACTATGCAGCCTTGGTATTCGGCGCACCGACATTTAATAAAGCTGGCTGCGTGTTTCTCAGCAGAGCTTTGGGTACTGGCACTCATTCTATTACAAGTTATGCACTAAGCAAGGGTGCCATGCCCCCTAATGCAAGCAAGGAAAATGCCCCCCCCCAGACCGGTTTTGAAGGATAGCCATAATTGTGGTGCACTGTGTGTTACCCTTGCACCTCTGGGCATCGTTTCTATTGTACCTGCTGCATTAATGATAGCTAAGGCCCTGCTCACAGCTCTCTTGAGTTCCTCATATGTGTTTCATCTATTTTCCACACCTCTATTCCTCTCTTCGCTCAACAATTTCCACCCTTTCAGGCTCTACTCCCTATTCCCTTCCACTCTGCGTCTCTTTCTTCCTTTCTTACTTGTAATTTATTTTCTTCCACCCTTTCCTTACTTGATCCTCTTTATGCTGTTTTTCTTTCCCTCTATTCTCTCCCCTCAACTCTATCACCTTCTCTACTTTCACCTCTATCAACTTCCATTTCTCTTTCTGCACCCTTTAATCTACCTACCCTTGCTATATTCCATTACTCCTTCCTCAGAGTCACCTTTGCATCGGTCCAAGGAATCGAAGACAACCAAGAAGTCATCAACATATTGAACCAAGATAGAACCACATGGGAAGATCCATCAAGGTGTCTAAATCTTCCTTAAATGCATTTGAAAAAACAGAAGCTAGTTCTCCATACCTTCTGTAGGAGTTAGGCCCACGTCATTTTCGAGCCACCAAAAGAGAATGTAACAAGGAACTGACTTTTGGGTTTTTATTCATAAAGAAGAAAGCACAACGTAAATCAACAGCACCAACCATGTGGCTGCAGGCAGATACATAACAGAACAGTAGCCAGGTTTGGCAAAACAAGGAACAGCATTGATAGCACACAGACCTGGACAAAATGATATGTTTCTTTATCAGCTTTTTGATGGGTACAATGGGTGTATTTCAGATGCTAACAAAGGGGAATCAAACACCTTTTGCTCTAGAAGACAATTGTACAAATTCCTGCCTCTGTCTAAGGATGCAAGGGGTATTGTCAAAAGCGAGGAAGCTTCTTCATTGGTTTCAAACTGATCCTGATAGGGTCTGCAGACAAAATATAACCTAAATCACAGGCCATATGAAACCACAGAGATTAAAGGACTTGTAGTAAAGCATCGACAATATCATGGGTTGAAACATTTACTTCGGCATTGCATTTGTTGAGAATTCGCTTTCACTTAAAGGATAAAACAGTATTTTCATTTTCAATTGGAATATCCATATAAGCACACTCACTAGTGCAATACACAGAACAGATCAGTTTGCACAGAAGATCCCTAAACAGCAGGGTTGATGGTGAGGTAAAGCTCAGATCAAAGGCATGTTGGTCTGTAATCCAGCCCAAAGCGATAGACACAAGATTAGTAACAGGGTGAGGGACGCATGTATTTGGAATGGCAACTACAGCCATCTTTTTTCCCTAAAAGAGCAAGAGTTGGAAACTCAGAGGTTCTTCAAGTGGATCAACTTGCACCATGGACATGGAATGGGCGTTCCATTGTAGACATTGCACATATGGACCTTTCTGGTCTATGGGGGTTCAAAGTGTGTACAGAATAGTTTAGGGATCTCCTAAAGTGGAAGGAACCTATTCTGTAGAGGAGAGAAATCGAGTTGTTCAGGCTGATCCCTGGGGTAGATTCTGGCTGTCTCCTTTCTAATGTCTCCGCTGACCACAAATAAAACAGATGTAGTTACTGGGTGTATAAACTCTCCCCTTCCCCAACTCAGGTCCCTTCCTGCCCTTCTTTCACCTTGTCCACCTTGCCCTCCTCTGCCCCCCCCCCTCTGGTCATCTGTTAAAACAACTGTATTTGTAAAGACAATTTAGATGTTGTTGATTCTTTCTTTCTTTCATTCTTGCACAGCAACACGATCAATAATTTACTACAGAAACTAAATCAGACAAGTTCTTGTTTTGCCAACCCACACTAATGGTTCTCAATTGTTCTTGCACCTTTGGTAGCAATCAGTGAGTAAACGCAGCCCCACTGTTTCTTGCACAGTTCAGCAGCATTCATACTGCCAGAAAAGTCAAATCTCTTACATTTGACCCAAGAAATCAACAGGAGTTTCACCTTTGCTTCTTTTTTTCACAATTGATCCAATCAATTTTGGTGGAATAGACTTAAGAAATTGTGTTCAACACAGCAGCTGTACCTGTGATTAATGCGGCAGCCCCTAGGTGTTTTCTCGGGCAGTTCGCTTTCGCAATCAACTGGTCTCTGACCCCTGCAGGCATAATAACACATACAGTTGATTCACATCAGCCCAATTAAGATTATAACAGTCAAAAACAATTTGTAATTTTTCTCTAATTTCTGGAGATTCATTCAGACTTTGGGGAACTGTCTAGTAACGTTCAGGAGATAAGATGGAGACCAGGAGTTTTGTATGATAACTCGACTCCCTTCTCAAGACTATGGGAATTAGGAATCTTAGATGTAACAGGGCTTCTGTTGGATGTCATAAAGGACTTTGGAGTCATTGCTGTCATTATAACTAGACGGTGGTGTTTGCCTGCTGGTCGGGGTGCACATTCTTGATCTTGAGAGCTTCATTCAGCAGTCAGTCACAGACTATCCCAGATAATAGTCAGGCTGCATGCCTAACCACTCTGACTGTGCACTTTGGAAGGGTGGGGTGATGATCAATACCGTGCTACAGATGGCAATTGAGGTGTCATCTTGTTAGCCCCCCATGTACTCCTCGTGCTTGATATAATAGCAATACTGTCACTGCTTGCTGCGCAGCCGCTCGCTGTATCCACTGTGCTCACCTGTGCTAATCCTACATCCACTACCAATGCTTGTAACTCATCAGCTAACCCGTTGGCTGGTGTGGCACTGCTCCCGGATGCAACCGCTGGTGCACCCCAGTACCACCTCCTCGAATTGGATAATTTACATTATGAAACAGATCCTCCTCTCTCTCCTCTGACTCTTCCTTGATACCATTAATCATTTGGGCTAAGAGATGTGGAGGTGGTGATGCAGTGAGGCACAAGCTAAGATTTTATCCCTCGGTTGAATAATTTGGTATCTCTTGGGTCAAACTTCTGCCAGCATTTCATGGCTTCCTTCTACCAACACGGGGGTACTTTTGCTTACTTTTAAAATTATTTAGACATTCAATGTCAAAAGTACCTTTTTTAGGACTAACCATGTTTTTAGCTGTGCCCTTGAAGCAGTTCTCTATTAACCTGCACATGCTTCTCTAATACTGGTTATACATCATGTGGGTGGGAGTCTCCCTAAGTAGGTAATTATTCTGTTTTGATTCTTTGGCTAATGTTTTCGTTACTACATCCTCACTGACACCTGAGGAAACATTTAGGAAGTCTTATGCCTTCTGTTGCAGTTCATCCTCATGGAGGAACAGAGAGAAAAGTTTTGGGGAAAAGGAGAAAAGGGGTCTGACTACTTCTCCCACCAATTCAACATAGGAGGGAGGTCAGAAAGTATATTCATGCTTGTTAACTGCCTCTTGCAAAGGGAACACCTCCAGTCATAGACTACGTCCCCCAGAAGGTACGGGTTGGCTGAACCATTGTAAACTCTTTCAACACATTCATCTACTAGGGTCTTCACTGGGGACCAGGATAAATAGACCATCCCGTTAGTGTTGTGGATTTTCACTCCCACATCTGCATCCTAGTTCCCTGGAATCCCCATTTTCTACACAACCATTTAATCTTGTCATCAACTGCCAAGTTGACTTGCATCTGTAACCAAACTACTAAAATAGTACCTCATGTATGATCAATATATGCAAAAATGGCTTATATTTCAAACAAAATCACATTGGACTATCTGACCTTATTGGTGAGCCAAGCATAGGGCTGTCTTCCATCCACGTTTTCCATGGATGAACATCCATTTTGCCGTCGATGCCTGGGGTTATTGAGTGGAGGTCCGATCCAGCTCTGGTCAACGATGTCTGACATGTCTTGGTAATTCGCAGCCAATACACTTAGATCTGTTCAGGAAAACTTTATCTCGCTTTTTGGTTGGGTATTTGAAGTTTTTATTGCACAAAATAATAGTCTATAAATCAAAGAAATCACTGACACAAGAATTTCCTATACACTGTCCATGGAGTCAAACTCCCAGAGTAAAGGGAGGGCCCAAACATGTACCCTACAACGCATATGTGTACTAATTTCGATCACATGGCTACATTCCCACCAAAAACTCAAACAGGTGCCTAGTTGAGCCCCTGCAAGTTAGTAGATGGCCTTCACGAGTAACAAATATGTAAACAGATCTGGCGGAGCAAGCTGGTTTGCAAATTTCAAGCGCCTCTCGGGTGATTAGTGAGCTATACATATCAATATATCAATATAATACAACATAATATGCCACCAGTGTCAGGGCATCTAAGCATCAGAGATATGCACATCTGCATAGGCAGAATCAGCTTAAGCAAGAAAAGATAGCTATGGTAGAATCCTGTTATTCTAAACTAAAGCAATCCACTTTTATATTCTAAACTAAAGAATGCACATACCCGGTACGTGCCTGTGCAATGTGAAGGAAGTGATCACTCAATGTTTGGAGTCATGACCCCTTGAAAATGAAGGGACCCCTTTGCCTAGTGGTTTCTGCCAAATTACAGATACAGGTGACAGGTGAAAAGGCTATTGGGAGGTGCAACATTTGTGAACTGTGTAGTAACATAAATTTAGTGTGCCTCCCAGGGGGCTCTTAGGAAGAGGGAATGACAAGACCATGAAATACGACGGGGGCCCAGTGGGTTGCTGTCACAAGCTGTGGATGGGTGCCACCCCAAATGCCACTCCATCTTTCACTGTTGAGATCAATCCACAGTGTGCACTGGAGAGGTTCATTATCTCTGTAATAAGGTGTATTGTCCTAGTCTGTGCTGGGTGCAGCCAGTAAAGGACACAGGGGATCAAGCCCTCAATCTTTAACAGGGTTTGTGGTCTTCAGATGTAAACTCAAAACCAAGCTATGTTGCTCCACCTATTAGTCCTCCATAAGTATGTGGCTGCCTGAGACAATTTAGTTCAGAGTGCTGTGGATTTCCTTATCCATTCGCCCATTTTCGATGGCTGAAGGCTTTGGTGTTCTGCTTCTTGCAGTGCAAAATAGTATGCATGATTGCCCCACCTGCAAATAATTATTTTTTTATCAGCGATGGGTTTACCAGTGGACAGTGCCATCAGAAAGCTGACTGGACTAAATGACCAGGCCTTAGCCAAAGGCATCTAGACATTGTTTTTTGCTCCACATGAGACCAGCCGCGGCCCGTGCAGGCAAGAGCGGTGGGGAGGTGGGGCTGGGTTGGTGGGGTATTCGACAGACGACCTCTAAAGAAAATTAAATAATTAATTTCCCCTCGTTGTCATGTGTCGAAATCCCCCCCACCCGGTCCCACCGCTCTTACCTGCGCAGGCCGCGGCTGCATGAGCCTCTCATGTGTCACGGGAGCCTATCTCCATGAAGGAAATTATAAATGCTGCTTCCAGTCTGGGACTTTTGTATAAAAGCCTAATTCATTCTGGGTGTTGTAGACGTGTTTTGTTTGAATTGAACGAGTGAAACAAACACATCTGAAATAAGTGTTTGTAAGCAAAAAGGTAAGGAGACAGTGTCCGTAATGATTTGGAGTGAGGTGGTTTCAGTGTCTGCAATTTAGATCCATCTCAATATTTGTTAGGTTATGCTATGTAGTTCAAGTTTGTAATGTTCGCAAATACAAAATTGACAAAATTGTAACAAATTCTTCACAATACAGTTAATGGAAATACAATTTTTTTAGGTCTCTCCTTCAGCGTTTACCTGCCGTGTATTGAATATCAATTATGGACAATAACAATATTTACAGTGGGATTTGGGTCAGTCCACTGCTTAACATTGGTTGGCTTTCTTGCCAATCTCACTTTCTTGACTCTTAATCAATCTCTGTACTTCCTCTCCTTGTGTTTTGTCCCTCCCCTCAGTATTCCTATTCTTTTGATTGGATGACTTGTATCCTTTCACTGCTTATATTCAGGGAACTACTTTTTTCTTTCCATTTCATCATAGGAGGGCTTGTTTACTTGCTCACTCACTCGTGTGCCACTTCCCCACTTAAATCCTTGCCCTTCTGTGCTCTCCATGCTGTTTCCTCTTGCTTCTTATACCCCTCCTAGTTTTTTTTATTATTCCCCCCAAAAAAGCTCTTGTGTAGCTCCCCCCAAAGCCTTGCTCCAGTATTGACTCCTGTGATATGGTGACACATATGCATGTAAATTTCATCAAGCCGCAGCAGTTTTTGAAAATATTTTGCTGATGCTTTTCCACATCAACAAAAAAGCATCGGCAAAGTGAAAGGTCAGGAAACTCCATTGAAAGGCGACATCTACTTGCTTTGCCAGTACTTGTTTCACTATGGCGTATGTACTTCTGCATCTTCCATCTGATGCCAGAATAGCCATTTCCTGTTTCAGCGCCAAGCTATATTTGGTGGTGTGCAAAGTTGCAACCTTTTTTTCTCAAGACCCTCACGAAGTTCAAGAAAAAACTAAAAAAAATATGCAAAGGTCGTGAATTTATTCTCAAGCGATTTTTGCATGAAAATCTGGTCTTTCACAATGATTTTACTATCACAAACTCCTCCTTTTCCACTATTTTGTATGCAAAAGCAATTTGCAGCACACTTGCCTAGTAAATGAGTGATAACATGTTTTTGCATTTACAGTTTTTTATGTTCAGAAAGTAATGATGTGAGCACCCATGAGCTTTCTTAAAAAATGCAAAGGAAATACTGGCCCTTTGTCAAAGTATCTCCATACAATACTTTGTTGCCTTTTAAGTTAACCCCTGAAAACACAAACCCCTTCCAGGAGGAGAGTCGTCCGTCCCCCTCCCTTGCCTCCAACAACTGCGTCCCTCCTGCACATCAAATCAAACCACTGACAATGTGCTTTGGTGCCGAAAAAAGTCGCAGTTTATTCAACATAACATGTTTATACATTTGCACAATCAATTTGGTTATCCTATTGCTCTCTTAGTATCCATGCGAACATAATTCCTTAACTTTGCAATTCTTTTCATTGCTGCGTGGACCCAACCTCCTCAAGTTACGGGGACGGGAGGAGCCACCTTCCTGGGCCTCTGTTCACGGGTCAAGGCTTCAACTTCCTACCGATTTGGGACCTGCCCGGGCTGCAAGTGCCATCCCGCTTGCCCTGCCCTTTCGTGGGCCCTTCCTGCTCCCCGGGGTCCCTGCCGTGTGGCATCCCAAGGACCCGTCTTGAGCATCTACTCTCTCTATCATGAGGTTGAGTCCTTCTGTTTTGCTCCCTCGGTACCCCAGCCGTGAGGCATCTCAAGGGTCCTGCGGGAGCATCACATCTACTCTTTCCATGGCGGTAGGCCGCCCTTGGCTTCCTCAGTGCCCCTGCCGTGAGGCATCCCAAGGACCTGTGTGAGCCTTCCCTCTACCTTTTAGTAATTCTCTCTTTTCTACGTTTCTTGTACTCCTTCCGCCACGCTAGCTACGGTTCCTCGATCGGAGGGAGCTCCCCTCTTCCCCTGCCCCCTTGGTCCGACCACTGTCCCGGCTTCCGGCTAACCCCTTGCCCCTCTGTGTTCTGCTGGAGGCTTCCCTGGAAGGGGGCTCCTGCCCCTGGCCATTGCCACCAAGGCATCCATGCCATTGGGAGGGCGGCCCCTGGTCCCCATGCTTCCCCTTGGAAATCCCGCCGCCCCTGGCTTAAACTTTTCTGCCACTGGGGTGGCATGGCCCATGGCCCCGGCATTGACCCACTGTATGTTCCCATTAGTGCGCCCATGTTAAGGCTGTGCCCTAGTCTCCCCTCTATCGGGCCCCCTTGCCGCGCCCTTGCGCGCCCTGTCTTGCCGCTTTGTGCGCCATGCTTGCCCCTCGCCTTGTTGATTGCGTTGGCTTGCCGTTCGCCTGTCTCCTGAGGGGCCGCCGTGCTGGCTACAGACCCCTCCTCACTGCTGCTCCCTGCAGTTTCTGAGCTGAACATTAGCTCTGGAGTTGCAGCCCTCCTGCTCCTGGCCTGTGGTCCCTTGACCCGGGTGTTTCTTGTGCCAGTCTTGCTTGCTGCAGGGCCGCCGTCTTGGCTGCATGCCCCCGCCCCTGGCCTGCCAGCCGTCGTTTTTCCTAGGGCCTGCATCCCCTCTGCGCCTCTTCACGCTCCTCTCTTTGGCCGTTGGTTTGCCCCGTTCCTCCCTGAGGCGTGCTGGTATGCGCTTGCTTGCCATCCCCGACAGGTCCCTTGTGCCCTGGTGCCTTCCTGATGCCTTGCAATCCTTGTAGTCAAGCACCGATTACTCCTTGCCAATTTCAGTGCCTTTCCGGGCTCCAGCGCATGTTCCACCGCACCAGCAAGCCCTGGTACCCCAGTGCAATCTAGTTTGTTCCTTGCGCCCACTCCTGGTGACCGAAAAACGAACACCACAGTCCAAGCGCTGGCCGCGCTTTTCCCGCCCCCACTCGGCGGTGCCCCCGGCTTGAAACCCCCAAAACAAGGTCTGAGTGCTGCTCGCGCCTTTTCTTTATTTTGACTGCTAGGGGGGTGCCGTGCCTTTGTCCTGGCCAAGCGGCGGGTTCGTGCTGCCTTTTCCTGCACCGTGAAACAGAACAGCTGGGCGGGGAAAACAGAGCAGCTGAGCGGGTGACCACAACCAAACACAAAGGTCCCAGCGCTACTCGCGCCTTTTCCCGCTCATGCACGGCCTCTTTGTTCGCCTTCTTCTCCCGCTACAGTTTCTCTCTTTAAGTGGGATGCTCGCTCTGCCCCTGTGCGTGCCCGTCCACTGCTTCGCTTCCTTCTTCCCACGCCGGCGGCCAGGCAGCGGGTCCGTGCTGCCTCTTACCGCACCCTGAAAAACTGCCGCGCGGATGCTGTACCTTGCAGCGGGTGATGCGGTAGGCAGGCCGAGTCTCCGCCGCTGCAGTCCTTTCTCACCCGGCTCAGATGCAGGTTGTTTCTCGCCTTGTTCCGGAAAAAAGGCGCGAAAAGACGTTCACCGCCCGCCGCTCGCGTTGTCCTCAGCTTGTTCTTCCGCCTTAAGCCGCTCTGGATACCGGGGTGAACGCAGGTGCAGTCGGGCCCAGGACCAACGCCAAGGATCCGGCCCAGCTCGTTTTCGGCTCGATGTCGTCTCCAAGCAGTCACTGTGTCCGGCTCGGCAGTCCTCCGGCGACGGCAGTCCGAGTTCCTGGTAGGTCACGGCACGATTCCTCACTTATTCCTTCTTCTATCCTGCGAGGAAGGGGGTATGTGCCTAACTGGGCCTGTCGCCCCTTATTTATCCCCCCCCTCGCCTCGTCAGCTCGGCCCTTGGATTGGGGGGGTTCCCTCTTGCCCTGGGGCGACCAATCCTGGTCGCCCCCTTTCAAGCGGGCTATTTAGATTTGCGAGGGAGGGTCTTCCCGCCTCCGGCGGCGTTTGGCTCGGGCCCCTAATGGGTCCAGCTTCGCCTCCCCCCGGCCCGGGTTTCAACTTCATCTCTTGACGTCTTTACATAACGCTCTTCTTTGAGGGTTCAGCACAAATCAGCTAATACAGTCTGTTCAGTAAACGTGCCTTACTACCAGCTTCTCTGTTGTTGTAGCCCATGATGTGGCATAGGTATGAGATTTTAGGGCTTATTTACAAGCACCTTGCACCGCCGGTGCATCACTTTTTCCCATATTGAAACATCTGAGGTAACACAATCACCAAGTCACGAACTATTAACGAATGCTTAATTTAAAACAAGCCAACCCTATTGGCTTTGCCAATGCTGTATTTTGTATCCATGGGACTTCTGTGTCCTAATTGTTTTGCTAATCTGTGTCATTTCCTCTCTTGAGAGGTAGGGTTTTATAAACTCCTGTTTCTACATCAGGGAAGCCGAGCAATATTAACATATAAACTGAGTTTTTGCCTACCAGGGATTTAAACATCTGCTATGAATGACAACGCTGATTCATTTTTTCCTAGTGTACCTTGCTGAAGTGCTTTATAATTGCAGGAAATAATCCTCTTGTTTGTTCTAGGCTATTGCCTGGTTGATTTTTCATGTGATTTGTGTACTTTGCACGCCAACTTTCTTGAATTCACTGCAGCGTTGGTCGGCGTGAAATAACTGTGGACAAAGAAACGTTCTGTGATGTAAAACTTGAGAATGGATGACATGTGATCTCGAGGCCGAACTGCAGACTTTATGGCAAGGAAACCTGGTTTGAAATCCAGACTTCCACTGTCACCATAAAACTGTGTGACTCGTGGCCAGTGGCATAGCTTTGGGGGAGAGCCAGAAGGGCGGTTGCCCCGGGCGCAAAATTCTTAGGGGTGCAAACTTTTAAAAGAAAAGTAGAAGGATACTTGCTTGCCCCGGGAGCTGGCAACCCACGCTATGGCACCGGCAACCCACGCTATGCCACTACCCGTGGCCACTCCCCGTGACTCACTTCTACTTATTTTCATTAAAAGCTGATTTTGCAGCAAATAAAAATACTTATTGCTAGTGTGCACTACTGAATAAAACCACAGTCACATATGATCCTTTTATGTATGTTATTGGGGATGCTGAAAGAGCAGACCTGGCCCTGTGGGCAGTGGAACACTGTACATAGCAACAGATGAGGCACCTTGCATGCGTAGTTACAGAATACATACGCTGACATTTACATAGCACGGGGTGGGGAAGGAGCATACTTCTAGTTGCTTCATGCGCAGGGGAGAGGAGTTTCGCATGGGTGGCGGCAGGAGACTGAATGTAGCGCATGTCAATGAATGGTCACCAAAAAACAAGGTGATGAATGGAATGCTGGAATTAATCTCAGCCACTGGCAAGTGTTCGGGCTGCGTCCCTGTTCATCATTTATCACCCACTATGCCTCCTCAGCTGGGGCCCAGCCATATGCAAATCAGGCTTGACCCTGCTCCGATGGGAACAGTCCAGCCCGAATTTCCAGGCCATGTCCTCCCTGAACCCGAACACAGGCAACCTAGGATCAGTTTGGTACAGTGAGCACAGAACCCACTTCTGGGCAAGCCTATCACACTGTGCCACTGGAACCGAGCTTTCCCTGGCTAAGGAGCCCTAAAAAGGGCAAAACTGGTCCTAGGTTGCTTGTGTTCCTGTTCAGGGAGCATCTAGCCGGGCAATTCGGGCTGGACAGTTCCTATTAGAGCAGGGTCAAGATTGATTTGCATATGGTTGGGTCCAAACTATGGTGGTATGGTGGCCAAAAAATGATGGATTGGGATGTGGCCTCGAGCGATTAACAGTGGATGCGATCAATTTAAACATTCCATCCATCACCTTGTTTTTGTTGCTCTCTTGTTAATCAGTATCATCAGCAACACTGTCTCTTTTGATCCCTGTTCATATCAATCACAATTCCAGGGAGCTGTACTTATGTGAGCTTTCCAAATGCTCTATGTCACATTTCTGTATTGCTCACCACAAACTGAATTTTCTCTTGGCTCACTCATGGCTATGCCACTTGTGGCCCAATTCTCTGCGTTCACAGAAAAGTGAATTTAATAACACATTGCACTGTTAGGTAGCACGTGTATTCTAAAGGTACATGCACTTAAAACTACACAGGGAGTTTTTTACGTGACAATTATGTTAATGGTTGCCTCAGCTCGTGCTGCTAACCAGATCTCGGCTCTGGCTCAGCTTAACGCACCCTATGAATTTCCTTGCACATCTCTACCGCATAAGAAGAAGTTCTAGTCATGTTCTGAACTTTTGATGTGTTGGGAATGTTCCACTCCTTTTTGAGAACCCAAAGGTCCTGTGCCTGAATCGTATCTTGGGTGGATGTGAAATGCTGCCAGGTGAGGGTTGAGGGGGTGAACCTCTCTGGTACTGATTTACGTTCTGCTTTAATAAGTTGAAAATACATGTAAGAAAAAACAACTTTATGTTTATCATGTACCTAATAAAAATAGAGTTTATCTCATCAACCAGTTCACATGACCCTGTAATCAACCTACTAGAATAATCAAAGAAAGCATGGAGAGGATGTGGTCTCAAGGCTAGACTGCTGACTTTGGAGCTGGGAAACCGAGGTTCGAGCCTCAGGGTCGACCCCACATCCTGTGATTCTGGGCAAATCACTTAATCTCCCGGTGCCTACCAAAAAATAAAAAATCAATGTGTCATTGTGTAACGTAACTGGTGCTCATGTAAAGCGCTCCAATACCTTTGGTTCGAGTTTGCGCTATAAAAATATGCAAAAACAAAAAAAAAAGCATTGAGGGGATGATTTTGAAGTGGGCATTAAAGGGGCAGATGCAAACATCTGGTGGTTGTCCAATCTGCCCACCGCTCGCATCTCCCACCCCATACTTACAGCACAATGTGTGCTTTCTCTGATTAAAGACTTGTCACTACCCCCAATATTGTGAAAACCAAGGGTGGACCACAATTCTGAAGAATGGCGTTGAAGGCTACCCTATTTAGAGCAGGCCAATGCCATTCCAGCTGCTGATTTTCTTGTCTGGGTCGACATGGTGATCCCAGACAGGAAAGGTCCACAAATTTCGTCCACGCATTCTGTGAAATCTAATAGCGCATGGGGGGGGGGGGCATTCATTATTTTTTACCCAATGATAGACCCCTTTTTGGGACAGCCAACAAATCTCTAAACAACCCACCTTAATATATTACAGAATTCTTTAGATTAAGTTCCATAATTTTGACTATCCCCTACGGTGCTAGATAAGCAGTAAATTAAATTAAAAAATCACCAATTTTTGGAAAAAAAGACAAAATTATGTGGATATTTTGAACTGTGGTTTACTGCTTTCTTGCATGACATTTTCACATAGAGGCCTATGTGTTCTGCAAGTCATGTTATACATAGGCAGGAGACTGGTCTGAGCAAAAAATGTCTTTTGATGAGTCACTTTTTGCTCAAACCAGACTCCTGTGGGGGAAACTTGCCATGAAATTGCACAAAGAGAAATTGTGTAAAATTTGCTAATTTCCTGAAATATGAAATTCACAAAGTTTGCAAATTTTACAAGTATACTTCTAATTTCGCAAAAGTCTTAAGATAGCAGGCCAAGCAGCCTTTCCCCCACTGCCACAGAGCTAGCATATACATCCAAGCCTCTTAAATCCATATGAGATCGCATATGTGGCCCACACAAGGGTAAGACTAAAGTGGAAGCTGAAATAAATTTTTTCCTGACTTTCCGGCCTTTGACACTCTCTTGGGTACTTCTCTTGTTGACCGAAATCAAATACATAACATGATTCCCGTCCCAGAGTGTCTTGTTAAACAGTTATTTGATGTCATTATGCTTACTCACAGTATCACAGATTAAATTCTTTATTAATGACTTTAACTTTACCTTATAGCAATTATGTTATGCTTGCTTAATTTTATGGCTTAACTCACATCCCTCCTGAGGCTCCTGATAATGGGAAGTCAGCTGATGCATAAATACCTATAGCCGGCTATTACTGTTTAAGTAAAGGCAAATTTAGGTTTAAAAGTGCCAATGTTTAAGATTTTTCGGAAATATCCAATGATCTTTGGTTGCTCTGAGCTCCAGGGGTATGCCACCGTTGATCGCTGGAGCCAGGATTGTTAATGTCCAGCCTCCTGTTCTTGTTGTCCAGTGCGGGATCACAACCACCAAATATTAATATGCAGACCACTGGCTTCTGGATGGAGGGTAGGGTTTGGTCTTTTCACAATCTGTCTGGAAAGTTTGTTGTCACCTCTAGATAGACACCATTTGTGATCTCTTGTGTAGTCTGGACGGGATCAGTCTAGTCTGGACGGGATATCCAATAAGGTAACTCATTTAACCCCATATCTTTCAGTTTTAGTTAAGCTGAACCAGTTATAAAGGTTTGCACATGCCTTTCAAGGTCTCTGTGTAGTCAAGGTCTCTGTGGATGATGTGTGCGAATTAATGGAATATGAAAACTGAGGAACCACATTTGAGGAAAGCAAATCATGAAAAATCAAATTTAAGGGAAGACAATTTTAAGGAAATACAAAAAAATCGAAAATGAAACGAAATATTTTAAGGGAAAGAACATTTTAAAGAAAAGACAAATATTACATTAAACTTCAGTAGAGTGTAGAACTACTGTGGGGGTTTTGGATTCAGAGATGGGTAATGTTTAGGGTGATGAGGGCTTTTTAGGTGTCAGGAATAATTGGAGTTCAGGAATAGAAAGGGATTTTTAGGGTTCAGAGGTGGGTGAAATGTAGGTGTGGTGAGGGGTTTATCGGGTTCACGGATGAGTGGTGCTTAGGTGTGTGAGGTGTTTTTAGGTATCAGGGATGGGTGGAGTATAAAGGCATTGAGGGGTTTTAAGGTTCATGGATGGGTGGAGTTTATGGCTGGTGAGGATTTGTATGGTTTAATCATGGGTAGCGGCTGGGGTAGGGAAGAGTTTTTAGGGTTCAGGATGGGGTGGAGTATAGAGTGGTGAGGGGTTTAAATGATTCAGGGATGGGTGAAGTTTAGATGTACAAAGGATATTTAGGGTTCAGGGATGAGTAATTTAGGGTGATGAGGAGTTCTTATCAGTCATGGATGGTAGGTGTTTAAAGGCACTGAGGGTTGTGTGTATGTGAAAGGTAGGACATGCCCTGATGTGTGTGGCATGTCCTGATAGTGAAATACTGCCAATTTCGTTTTTCACTATTGTAAGGCTATCTGTCCCCATAGGGTAGAATGGGGAGTTTGCTCATAACATCTTATGAGTAGAACTGCCCATGGGAACAAGATGGGAAAATAAAGTTTGATATGCCTGAACTCAGAATATTAAGATGCATCTTTTAGTGAGGGTGATTTTTACATTCTGGGTTTGAAAATACCACTTTTAGAAAGTAGGTATTTTCTTGCCTAACCATCCAGTGTGCCTCTGCTAGGTTGTGTATTGACTGTCTGGCATTGGAGTGACAGGGGCTGGGGATGTGCATTCTGTTCAGACAGCCACTTGGGGGGTTAGGTGTGTCCTGCCTTTCCAGGGTTAGTCAGGGCTGGGCTGAATGGACCTGGGGGGCATTCAGAGTAGGGGGAGGAGATTTCTTTCACATCTGAATGGGGTTGGTCTACCTTAGACAATGCTTTCACCACCTCCTGCCAGGAAGCTGCACCAGAGAGGACAGAACTGGTTTTGTCAGGCAAAGAGCTTCTCTGCCACAGAGAACAAAGTATTTTGTATTATAAAAAGAGTGGCCCAGACCCCAGACTTATAGATCACTAGTGGGAATCAAGAGGAACCTTTGCCAAGGAGAAGAGCTGGAGAAACTGAGGAGGAATACTGCCCCTGTGCTGTTTGCTGTCTGGGGTTGGCCTGCAGTGGCTACATTCTGCCAAGGAAAGGAGAAGGACTCTGCTGTTTACTGTGTCCCCTGCTTGAGGAAGATCTCCAAGGGCTTTAAATAAAGCTTGCCTCCTGTTCTGAAGTCTCAGGTACACAAAGACTTCACCCCAGTCCTCCCTGAACTCCTTTGCTGGGAGTTCTGACCTGCTGAGAGGTGCCTGCCAGTGTTCTGGGCCTCTGGAGGTTGTTTTGGGACTGGAAACTGCAAGACCTGTGAAAATCGGCGCATCGCCTGTTTCCGACGCATCGCAGCGGTGCAAGAGAAAATTTCCGATGCATCGCAGTCGCCGAAGAATCGATGCAGAGCCTGCTCGCGGCTGAAGTGTCTGCCGTGCGACGAATCCTGTGCACCGATCTCCAACATCTGAGATCACCACACCGATTCTGACGCAGGCCCGGTTGGTGAAGAACCCACGCATCGTACTGGATCATCACGCATCGCATCGAAGCGTCAAGTCTGTTGCATCATTGGGGGACGCAGTAAGAAACCGACGCATCACCTCCCCACACAGTAAGAAACCGACGCATCACCTCCTCTCTGGTAAGGAACATACGCATTACCTCCCCTGGGCAGCAGAAAGGAACCAACGCATCACCTCCCCCGGAGCAAGGAACCGGCGCATCACCTTCCCTGAGTGTAAGGAACCTACGAATCACCTTCCCTGTGACCCTTTTTGGTTGCATTTTTCGACGCATCCAAGGTACTTTGTGTAAAAGTGTTGCATGCCACATTTTCTTGGAACAGAACTGTTTCTACCTTTTAAGAATCATATTTTTAGTACTATATTGTGGATTTTTGTCGTTTTTGGTCTTGTTTTGGTTTAGATAAAGATTATTTATTTTTCTAAACTGGTCTGGTGTCCATTTGTAGTGTTTCACTGTATTACTGTATGTGTTCACAAATGCTTTACACACTACCTCTGAGATATGCCTGTCTGCTCGTGCCAAGCTACCAAGGGGGTGAGCTGGGGTTATTTTAGAAGTGTATCCCCCTTACCCTGACTAGAAGCAAGGGTTCCTATTTGGACAATGGTGCAAACCATTGCCAACTAGAGACCCCCATTTCTAACAATGGCTCTTTGCACAGAAATAGGTTAGTAAGGGTGCTGTATCCCTATCTCTCATAGCGTCAAGACGCCTCCGGGTATTTGATCGCACTTAACAAATATTTTCAAGCATTCATGCATTTACCATGGACGATATGGTGCAAAACTGCAAATGGTGCAGCTAAACCTATAAATAAAGTGGAAGTATACAAAAAAAAAGTTTATTTTCCATCTTACTGTAAGGTTTTTTCCTTTCAATTTTTTTTTTTTTTTTACGGTTTATTATTGTTTATAGTTTGAATTAGATGTATAGGGGCATCAAAATCTTTTCAATCAATCAGGATTTATAAAATGCGGCTAGTCACCCAATAGGGTATCCAGCAGGGGTGGCTCCTCCATAATGGCGGAAGAGCAGCGCCCCACAGCCCGTGCCAGCAGACGATAAATAAAATTATAATAACACAATGTTATTATCAATTTATTTATGCTGTCTGTGCCCCATCAAAAAGTATGGGGCGGGGCGGGCCAGGCATGTCAGGGGGGAGTAAAGTGCACTTAAAACTGCGCATGTGTGTTTGGCCGGCCCTCCTAAGCCGGCCAAACATACATGCCCACTTATGTTTCTCCAACCCGGCTGTGTAACGGGTTGGAGAAAAGGCACAGGCTCCAATGCACCGTCTGAGCGGCATTCGAGGCCTCTCAGACCAATTTGGGCGCTGCTCTCATTCGATAGCAGCATCTGGATTGGAGGTGGAGCCTGTGCCCTGAGGGCCCATCCTCTTCCGGCCGATGAGAGAGGCAGCGAGGAAGGCGGGAGTGGAGAGGAGCGGAGCTGAGCAGCAGGTAAGCCTTTTTTAGGTTTTTATTTATATTTTATTTCTCCCCCCCCCAACCCGCCGCCCTCTCCACCCGCGGTCGCCCTACCACTTAATGTAGGTGGCGGCCGCCACCAGTATCCAGGCGCTTACAAGCCCCAGAGGCTTATTCAAACAGCCAGGTCTTCAGGGCCATTCGTAATGGGGCCTAAGGTCTCAGTCCGGCCCTGGAAGAACACCAAGGACTTTGCTGTTGATTCAAAGTTGGAAGAATGGGAAAGTACACAGTTCTAGGCCTCGGATCTGGGTTGAGTACTGGAGTAGGACTATAGCATAGGCAAGGAGATGGCTTAGAAAAGGTTCTAGATCTGGATATGAGGACCAAGGGTTCTCACAGTGAGAAACTGGCGAGGTTCCATGCTTCAGGAATGCATCCAGATTATGAGCGCGGATTAGCTCACCAGCACCCTTCTGCATCTGCACCCAGTGCTTTAAATGGAAATACAGAAGTGCTGAAAGTGACAATTGCAGGTACTCTCCATTTCAAATTAAAGAAGTGCAGGTACCCAGTACCAGACAGTATCTCTCCATTAAAAGCTCTGACTGCATCCTCATTTCCCACAATTGCGCATGGCGGATAGCTTTAGCAATCAATATGAGGCCAAGGCACATCAACGCCTGTCAAATAATCAATCAATTTTACATTCAAGGTTCTCTACTCAATGTTCTTCTCCAGACGGAAATTTAAGAACGCATTGTCTCAGCAATAATAGAAGGGTGTATGGAGGAAGCTGGAGGGGGGAGGGGGGGGGGGGTTATTTCGAACTCATTCCTTCCCCACTCCAGAAATCACGAACATGATGGGCCCAGACACCTATAAATATGGATAACTTGGATACGGGCGAAGCGTCGGCTTTAATTACCTGCAGCTCGTCATCCCTGCGGCCGAGCAGCGCCTCCTGACACTGACAGGATGTGCGCGAGGCGCAGAGTGGAGCAGGCGCCCAGGTGAGCGCAGCGCGCGGGAGAAGAGCTGTGATGAGCAGCTGACAGCGAGATGGACATACCACTTAACTGCAGATCACTCCGCGCGTGCTCTGCGCAGCGCCCACAGCTCTCTGGGGCTGCGCCGGGATCCTCCAGCCGAAGAGACGTGAGGAATTTAAAAGGCCTCTCAAGTGATCACCGCTCTGCTCTCAATTTTTTCTGCTCGCCCTTTTTAGCTCTCCTACGACGCGTTTCCCTCACTTTTTTCACGGTATCCCTAAGATAATATGACCTAAATATTTATTATTTATTTGTAAGGCGCTCTTTCATTAATTATGGGTTTCCTAGAGCTGTGCTGTCAGGCGGGCAACTAGAGCCAAATTTCGGGAGGGGCGAAAAAGATTTCGGGGGGGGGGCCCCTAATTCTTCCAGCCATAGGCAGAGTGGCTCTAAGAAGGGGTGAAAACACAACAAAAGCCTCATTAACAAGTAAATGGTCTTTTAAAGACCTGTGAAGTACTCGGATGCGGCTGCAATTAGAGGGTCGCCAGCCCTCGAAGCTGTCTCAGCCCGGGCTGATACACGACTTGAGGGGTGTGGGGGGGGGCTGAAGCCTGGTGAGCCCAATGGGTGTTGCGCGCCTGATGACAGCTGTCTGTAGAGGTGCACAAAGTTGAACATTTGAATTCCTCAACAATGTGCACAGTTAATTTCACCGCATCTTCCAGGAAAACTGAATGTTAATGCATCTCTCATGGTCAAACAAGAAAGAAAATGTCTCGAGCTAGATGTTCTATCCACTCACATTATCTGCACGAACCACTGTCCAGAAAGAAAATTGTGTGTGAAAGTTTACATTTGAGAAAACTTGTGAAATTTTGTAAAATGCACTTAACACAAAATTAAAGAATTTGAGAAGCATAATAAAAAACGTGCAATGGCCTTGTTATATGGCACTTTTTTTTATATCTCCTTCCCTCCGTTCCCCTCTGTCCAATCCATTTCGTATTTCTAGGCTCTGCTCGTCTTCTTTATATTCCTTTCACTAGCAGTTTTCCGCATACTCTATCTCATCGTCCTTACCTCTGCCACTTTTTCAGAATATTTTCCTATATCCCTCTTTGCCCAAATTGTGCTCTCCTCCAGGTATATGTCACTCTACCTAATTCTCACTCACTTTCGCCATAGTCCTGTTTCTATCTAATTTGTTGCTCAAAGTCCTCGGTGCTTTACGGTGACATTTCATTGTCATAAATCGCTATACAAATTCCAACATAATTTAACATAGTTATCACATGTCAATCCTTCCGTAGTTCCTTGTATACTTCTCTAAGCAATCTTTTATCTAATGTCCAGGAATGGAGAGGGGGGTAGGAGCTAGAGAAAATGAAATAAGGAATGAGAGACAGGGCAGGAGTCAGTAAAGGGATCAGTATCTGGGATACTGATCCCTTTCCTGACCCCTGCCCTGTCCCTCATTTCTTATTTCATTAGGTCGAGCCTGGGCAGCACATGCACTGCTCTGTGAGGCATGCTGTATTCGAGCATTGGACTTGAGGCTCCGCCCACTCTCCGCCCATATTTTTCATTGGCTTGTGTCATTGTCCTTTGTAAATGCTGGCTTCTGATTTGTTAATAGACTCGTTAGTCCCTCCTTAGTACTGCCTTGTCATCAATTGTAACCTCCCATGAGGACTGGACCTCTTTACTTCTGTTGTTACACAGTATGTCTTATTTAGTCTGTAAGCACTATTTTCTTAAATGAGTGTCTCTTACTGCAGGCACGACATGCTTTCCTGCAACATTCGCAAAAAGAACAATTGATGGACAGAATGCAGAACAATGTCATACATTCACCCCAGTACAGAGATCTGGGCCTAAATCCATCGTTTCTTTGCTCACCATGCCATTCCAGTTTGGACCCAGCCATATGCAAATCAGTCTTGACCCTGTGCCCAATGGGAACAGTCCAGCCCGAACTGCAAGACCAGGTCCTTCCTGGACTGGAAACAAGCATCCTAGGACCGGTTTCGGGGTTTCACCCCTCATCAGCCAGGATAGCTTGACTCCAGTGGCATGGAGAGCACGGGACCCACGTCTGGGCATACCCGTCCCACTCAGGGTGACGAATGCAAAAAGAACAATTGATGGACAGAATGCAGAACAATGTCATACATTCACCCCAGTACTGAGATCTGGGCCTAAATCCATTGTTTTTTTGCTCACCATGCTATTCCAGTTTGGACCCAGCCATATGCAAATCAGTCTTGACCCTGTGCCCAATGGGAACAGTCCAGCCCGAACTGCAAGGCCAGGTCCTCCCTGGACTGAAAACAAGCATCCTAGGACCGGTTTCGGGGTTTCACCCCTCAGCAGCCAGGATAGCTTGACTCCAGTGGCATGGAGAGCACGGGACCCACGTCTGGGCATACCCGTCCCACTCGGGGTGACAAATGCAAAAAGAATAATTGATGGACAGAATGCAGAACAATGTCATACATTGACCCCAGTACAGAGATCTGGGCCTATATCCATCGTTTTTTTGCTCACCATGCCATTCCAGTTTGGACCCAGCCATATGCAAATCAGTCTTGACCCTGTGCCCAATGGGAATAATCCAGCCCGAACTGCAAGGCCAGGTCCTCCCTGGACTGGAAACAAGCATCCTAGGACCGGTTTCGGGGTTTCACCCCTCATCAGCCAGGATAGCTTGACTCCAGTGGCATGGAGAGCACGGGACCCACGTCTGGGCATACCCGTCCCACTCGGGGTGACAAATGCAAAAAGAACAATTGATGGACAGAATGCAGAACAATGTCATACATTCACCCCAGTACAGAGATCTGGGCCTAAATCCATTGTTTTTTTGCTCACCATGCCATTCCAGTTTGGACCTAGTCATATGCAAATTAGTCTTGACCCTGTGCCCAATGGGAACAGTCCAGCCCGAACTGCAAGGCCAGGTCCTCCCTTGATCTCTTGACTGGGGGTGAATGTTTTGATTTGTTCTGCATTCCCTCCATCAATTGTGTGTCTTTTGCTTCCTCGCCCTAAGTGCGCCGGGTATGCCCAGACGTGGGTCCCGGGCTCACTGTGCCACTGGATTCAAGCTATCCTGGCTGAAGAGGGGTGAAACCCCAAAACCGGTCCTAGGATGCCTATTTCCGGTCCAGGAAGGACCTGGCTTAGCAGTTTGGGCTGGACTGTTCCCATGAGGCATAGGGTCAAGACTGATTTGCATATGGCCAGGTTTAAACTGGGGTGGCATGGTGAGCAAAAGAATGATGGATTTAACCCAGATCTCTTGACTGGGGGTGAATGTTTTGATTTGTTCTGCATTCCGTCCATCAATTGTGTGTCTTTTGCTTCCTGCAACATTCAGCGCGCCAAGAGCGCTTTCACTTTCCAAGCAGCCTGGGACAATGGCGGCTGCTTCTTTGAAATGAAATAGGTCTCGCATTTACAAGAGTTTGAGCTATTGGCATTGTAATTGACAATGCCTTTTATTAATGTGTTAATTATCAAAACAGATAAAAGGCATTGTCACTTACAATGCCAACAGCTTAAACTCTCAGCTCAACATATAACCCCCACCAAACTGCATTAAAACAGACATACAATTAAATATTAAGACATGACATATATTACTCTTAATTCTGAGTGTCACGCCTTATTTTCCAGTCGTAAATTCTTTCCATCCTTTCTATTTTGACTTTTTTTGTAAACGGTTTTCTCACTTAGGCAGAACTCCTTTTTATGAGCAGTCTTCAATGCCTTAAACAGGACGTGACATCACACGAGAACAAGAAGTGGAGTTCAGATATCCTGGGCTCAACCAAAGCAGCAATTTAAAAGAATACCTTTTTTCATTCACCAAGCTTACATACACCATCATCCTCTCTTCAATGCCACTTTCAGACATACCGGCCCGATTCATAAAAGTAAAAAAAAAAAAAAATCCGAAATGTAGTTGTATTTTAATCACGGAAGGTTACTCATATGTTTAGTGTAAATGACTGACTTTTTCGGGAATACAGAACGAATTCCAGCAGTGCCAAGATCTACACCTATTTCCGTATTATCATTGTGATAATGATGATGATGATGAATGATGATGATTATGATGATGATGATGATGATTATGATGATGATGATAGTTATGTGGATATTTTCAAAGTGCAACATATGCTCTCTAAGAGCCTCATGGTGGTTCCTGCCTTTAAACTGACATGTGTATGTTTATGCCGCATACTCTCTGCATAATTTATTTGAAAATTCAATAAAAAGATTCAAACCAGACATTAAAATGCATAGAAGGAAGAATAGGAACTGAGCAGCTGAATTCGGGAGTAACTGATAGGAATGAGGGCACATGCAGCCAAGATTGTACTTGTGATGTTCATCAACTTTTACTGGGAGGGGCTTTACTGCTACAATCACTGCTGCTACTGCAGATGTCACTGCTACTAACGCTATAATAGCAGCACCAACGCTCCTATTACTTTCCCACCGACTAGTAATGATGGTGAGGGCACTTATATTACAAATACTAATTGTAGTAGAAAAGGCACATCAAGTACTTCCTATACTACTACTGCTAGTGCCACTACTAACAATACAACTAAAGCTATGACTGGCCTTTTTACTACCACTAATAATATTGCAATTAATATTACTCTACTACTACCTGAACGATTACAATCACTATTGCTACTGCTGATGTCACTCCTACTAATGCTATAATACTAGTATTAATGCTCCTATTATTGTTCCACCTACTATTAATGATCGTGAGGGCTCTCATTAATACTAACAGTGGTAGAAAAGGCACAACAAATACTGCATATACTAATACTGCTAGTGCCACTACTAAAAGTAGAACTAAAGCTATCACTGGTCTACCTACTACTAGTAATAATTTTACAATTAATATTACTCTGCTACTACTACTGCTGCTACAACTACAATCACAAATGCTACTACTGATGTCACTTCTACTAAACCAATAATATTAGCACTAGCACTCCTATTACGGTTCCACCTCCCATTAATGATGATGAGGGCACTTATATTACAATTACCAATAGTGGTGGAAAAGGCACATCAAGCACTTTCTGTACTATTACTGCTATTGCCACTACTAACAGTACAACTAAATCTATCACTGGTCTACCTACTACCACTTCTAATATTACAACTAATATTACTGTGCTACAACTGCTACTGGTACGACTACAATCATTATTGCTACTGCTGATGTTACTGCAACTATTGCTATAATACTAGTACTAACGCTGCTGTGACTGCGTTACCAACTAATAATGAATGATGTTGAAGGTACTTGTATTAGCGTTACTAATTGTGGTAGCAAATGTGCATCAGGTGCAGCCTATACTACTTCTGTTAGTGCTACTACTGAAAATCATCTATTGCTACCACATGTCCACTTAATACAACTTATAATAGTTCAACTAATATTACTGCTATTGATACCACTACTAGTACCGCTACAATCACTAATGTTACTATTGGTATGATACTAGTACTAACACTCCTACTATCAATGATGTGGAGGGAACTTGTACTACCATTATTGCAAGTAATACGTCAGTGGGTACTGGTGCTACTGTTACTGCTACAACATGTTGTTAATTCTAGAACTATCTGCTACTATTGTCCCTGGTGTAATTCTACCATTAGTCGCTTTCATAGTATCAATCCATTTTTCTTACTGGTACAACCACTAGAAACCTTACTTTTACCAACATACATCCAAAGCTACATATCACAACTGTGGCATTTTGCAATTTTTTTTTCTTCCTAAGTCTGGGCGGTGAACTCCGCTCCGCTCGCGGAGTTTGCAGAGTTTTCTGCACTCCGCGTTACGCGGAGCTCGCAGAGTTTTTTTCCCTTGCTCGCATTCATCAACATCAAGTTGGCGAGCGAGTAAAATCCACCTCCCGGCGAGATTTTTCCTCATTCGCTATCGTTAATATCAAGTTGGCGGGCGCGAGCGTGGAAAATCAACCTCCCAGCGAGATTTCTCAATGCGGGTAGTCAAATTTTTGATTGCGAGTGGTCGCATATATTCGCGACCGCTCGCGTTGAGAAACCTTCCATTTGCGTTGAGAAAGCTGCCGCTCGAGTAAAAATCTACTTGAGCGGCAGAAAGGAAGCAGCGCCACTTTTTCATTTTGGGACATCTTTACACTGACAGTGGCACTGCAGACTTCAACCAAAATTTCATATCTATGAGTATACGTATTGCTAGTGAACGGAATTGCAGCAGTCATTCTTCTCCGCATAGCGGTGACATTGAAATGACATGACAATTACATTACATATTACGTCACCAAAGGCTTGCTTATAACACCATCAATTATTTCTATTTCATTAAAAGAACTTCTGCATAGTGAAAATGGCAATTCAGCTTTCTAACTACAATTAATGCCCAGAGGAGTATGTATTCCATGTGAGTATATCTGCAGCATTCTTTATTTCATATACACATAAATAACATCAGACATAATATCATTGATGACATCACTGGTAGGTGATATCCCAAGTCAGATACCCATTCACATCATCAGCTATAATAAGATAGAGTGAAATAACTGGGATTTTGGCGCATACACAATGCCCTTAAGATATCACCACGAGCTGAATTAGACTTTGGTCTGCAATGATATAGCCCAACTCTGTGCAGTGCCTCTGGACTGCTGACAGTATTACCAGGCCATAAGAATGTAATAATGTATGCACAACAAAAGCCACTAGCATAACAGACCAGTGAAGCTACAAACTATCATGTTTTACCAAATCTGATTTCTCACAATGAAAATAACATGGGCTATTTTCTTTGTATTAACCTAAGATATTCTCCTTTGCTCACTATTTTTGTCACCTAAATTCCACCAGGTATTGCCTGGAGGAATTTACGCAGGCAAAAAAATCTGTGATTAAGTGCAATTTGGACAGACCGATAATTTAACATCAGACGCAAACACTGTGCCCACTTTTAGAGGGGCCGACCAGTGCAGCGAAAAAAACTGTTCTCTTTCCCCATCCTGCATCTCTATCAATCATCAAAAACGGGGATTCTAGAATGTTTGCTTGATTGGTGATGTCAGCAAGTGACATCATCATTAACCGACTGGCACCTATAAACATATCCTGGTACTCATAACGAGGCTGCTGGATGCCTAAAGTGGTACTGCTACATTCCAACTACAATTCATATCTAGGAAGATAAGTATGACTAGTGAATGGAACTGTAGTAGCCTTTATTCTCTGAATGCACAGATGACATCACAAATGGCATCACCTATGACATCATAGTAGGGTGACAAGCGGCAACTGTCCCGGCAGATTTCAGGAAATTAAGCTCACGTCCCGGTTTTAAGAGAGGGTCGGCTGAAAACGGTGGGAGGTATCTTTTTATGTTTTTCAGAGCAGGGATAGTTAGCAGCTGTTATAAGAAAGCAATTTAATTAACAGGCGAGCTACTGGCTCTAAAAATGACATTTTATGTATGTTCTTACTGCCTCTTCTGTAATTCTCTGCTGAGGAGTACTGTCATTCCGTGCACTGGGTTGAAGTAAAATTGTAGTCCTTCTTCTATTTTTGGGAAATGTCCCGGATTTTGGCTTTAAAATTCTGGTCACCCTACATCATAGCCCCCGAGAAACATGGCATGAGAGATCAAGACCATTACTTTGTAGGTAGTGCTTAATTTGACCCCGTGATTTCCGGTGCTCAGCATCAGCAATTAATTGTCAACACTGGCACCTATGATAGTCTACCACAAGGTGTCGCTGTTTGTCTGATTTAGAGAAGAGCACAACAAAAGTTGTTTACTAATTCAACACACATAAAAAATAAATAATACGTGCCACCCACGTTATTTGTATAGCTATGGGAGCATGGAACAGTCTGGATTGTCACACTTGTAGGAGTGTGATGGGTAGTAGTTGGGTTGGTACTGTCAGTGGCAGCATGGCAGGGACAGTGGGTAGTGCAAGCTGCAATGTCCTCCTGATGGGGGTTCTGGCACATATATATATATATATATATATATATATATATATATATATATATATATATATATATGATATATATATATATTATCTACTGGCGGTCGCCAGTAGATAGTTATAGTTAGGACCTATTTTCCATAGGAAATCCGCAACATTCTATTTGAAATAACTCTTGCGTCGGTTGAGGAATCTTTGCGAAATTTTCAAACTTTATGGCCCGCTCCGGTCCGCTCCTACCCAGAAAGTTTCGGGGTGATTCGTCAAGCGGGGGCCGAGAAAAAATGGGGGTCCCAAAACGTGTTTTCCCCATTCATTTTCCCATAGGAAACTTTAGCCACGGCTACAGCCCGAACTGCTGAACGGAATTACACAAAATTTGGCAAAGAGGTAGTTCTTGGTTCAGAAAGAACCCTTTTGTTAAATGGTGTAAATCCGTTCAGTAGTTACGGAGAAATTAAAAAATAAGAGTCAAAAAATCAATTTCCCATAGGAAAGTTTATGCAAGGCTACAGCCCGAACTGCTGAACGGAATTACACCAAATTTGGCAAAGAGGTAGTTCTTGGTTCAGAAAGAACCCTTTTGTTAAATGGTGTAAATCCGTTCAGTAGTTCCTGAGAAAATCAAAAGTAAAAACACACATATATCTGGGCGGAGCCTAACCACACATGTCATCGTGAGATCTGATTGGCTGTCAGCACTTCATCCTGGAATTGCTGGCAGCCATCTTGGGACCAATATAAATGATAGTACCCCATTGAAATGCATTGTAGTGAATCGAAGATTTTGAGGGTTACCAAAAGGAGAACTATAAAGGGTGATAACAGACTTTAGTTACATTAGAATTCATTTGTTGATGGTACCATACTAATTTCAGGAATTGTGGTGTGTTCTAAGGTGATTTTACCCTGTGAAAAACCTTCTGCTGGGATATCATGAATCATGTTTGAGAGAAAACTATTTTCACATGCTTGTCCCATACAGTTTTGGAAGGTGCTCCAGAAGCTAAAATGAGAGCATATTTTCTGTAAAGTCACATTATCTTTCTCAGTCATGTGAGAATGAAGTCTGACATTCTCAGTAAAACATGTACATCCAACAATGGCAGAGACTGTCAGTTGATTCCTTTGTGTTCTACTGCAGCTTCCCAGAGTGTTCTAAAGAACAACTAGAGCGCTAACAGTCTTACTTATGACAAAAGTATGGCACACCTGAAGCCATCTTGATTGGAATAAACTGGTAACACTTAAAATATTTAATTTAAAAAGGAACAAAATGAGGGGGTTCATTTTGCCATAGAAATTATGGTTAGTGCTGTAGAAAGAAAAATTAGGACATGTTTTAAGTGAGATCTCAAATATCTTCCTGTTATATTTTAACAGGAGCAGCCTGTCAGTTGATGCCTTTGTGTTCTACTGCAGCTTCCCAGAGTGTTCTAAAGAACAACTAGAGTGCTAACAGCCTTACTTATGACAAACGTATGGCACACCTGAAGCCATCTTGATTGGAATAAACTGGTAACACTTAAAACATTTAATTTAAAAAGGAACAAAATGAGGGGGTTCATTTTGCCATAGAAAGTATGGTTAGTGCTGTAGAAAGAAAAATTAGGACATGTTTTAAGTGAGATCTCAAATATCTTCCTGTTATATTTCAACAGGAGCAGCCTGTCAGTTGATGCCTTTGTGTTCTACTGCAGCTTCCCAGAGTGTTCTAAAGAACAACTAGAGTGCTAACAGCCTTACTTATGACAAAAGTATGGCACACCTGAAGCCATCTTGATTGGAATAAACTGGTAACACTTAAAACATTTAATTTAAAAGGAACAAAATGAGGGGGTTCATTTTGCCATAGAAATTATGGTTAGTGCTGCAAAAAGAAAATTTAGGGCATGTTTTAAGTGAGATCTCAAATCCTCTTCTATTTCATTAGAAAATTCTGACATGCAGACTGAAACAATCACTTTCAATACCAGCAGTAGACTTCCAGTTAACTCCTTGGTGAGCAGTAGCTTTACTACAGTGATCTAATGAACAACTAGAGTGCTAACATTCTGAATTTATGGCAAATGTGTGACACATCTGAATGCCTTCTTGATGGAATCAAAGTAAAAAACTGAAAGCATTTCCTACTGAGGAGACTGTAGTAAATGAGGAAATTAGGAAACTTCATAACAAATAAGTCTCCCAAGATGGCCACCAGAGAAAAAAGAGCCCAAATGTAGCACAAATATCACCCAGAGGTAGCCCAAGTATAGCCCAATGACAGAAGTGTGCAAAACACTTTCTATTTTTTTGCAGTTTTATATAGTGCAGACTGGTCAGGTATTGGAGTGCTTTACATGAGCATTGGTTACATCACACAAGGACAAATTCATGTTGGTTGACCCCTACACTACCCAAACACCACTGCACTACCCTAAACCCTAAAACACTACCCCCAGCACGACCCCCTTCACTACCCAAAGACAACTGCACTACCCTAAACTCAAAAACACTACCCCCAGCACGACCCCCTACACTACCCAAACACCACTGCACTACCCTAAACCCTAAATCTACCCCTACACTACACAAATACCACTGCACTACCCTAAACCCTAAAACACTAGAACCCAGCACGACCCCCTACAGTACACAAACACCACTGCACTACCCTAAACCCTAAAACACTACCCCTACACTACACAAACACCATTGCACTACCCTAAACCACTACCCCAGCACGACCCACTACACTACCCAAACACCACTGCACTACCCTAAACCCTAAAACACTACCCCCAGCATGACCCCCTACACTACACAAACACCACTGCACTACCCTAAACCATAAAACACTACCCCAGCACGACCCCCTACACTACCCAAACACCACTGCACTACCCTAAACCCTAAAACACTACCCCCAGCACGACTCACTACACTACACAAACACCACTGGACTACCCAAAACCCTAAAACACTACCCCCAGCACGACTCCCTACACTACCTAAACACCACTGCACTACACTAAACCCTAAATCTTCCCCCAGCATGACCTCCCACACTACACAAACACCACTGCACTACATTAAAACCCTAAAACACTAACCCCAGCATGACCCCCTACACTACCCAAACACCTCTGCACTACCCTATACCCTAAAACACGACCCCGTACACTACACAAACACAACTGCACTACCCTAAACCCTAAAACACTACCCCCTACACTACACAAACACCACTGCCCTACCCTAAACCCTAAAACACAACCCCCAGCATGACCCCCTACACTACACAAACACCACTGCACTACCCTAAACCCCTACACTATACAAACACCACTGCATTACTCTAAACCCTAAAACACTACCCCCAGCACGACCCCCTCACAACACAAACACCACTGCACTACCCTAAACCCTAAATCGACTCCCAGCACGACCCCCTACACTACCCAAACACCACTGCCATACCCTAAACCCTAAAACACTACCCCCAGCATGAACCCCTACACTACCCAAATACCACTGCAGTACCCTAAACCTTAAAACACTACCCCCAGCACTACACAAACACCACTGCACTACCCTAAACCCTAAAACACTACCCCAGCACTTCCCCCTACACTACCCAAACACCACTGCACTAACATAAACCCTAAAACACTACCCCCAGCACAAACCCCTACACTACACAAACACCACTGCACTACCCTAAACCCTAAAACACTACCCCCAGCACGACTCCCTACACTACCCAAACACCACTGCACTACCCTAAACCCTAAATCTATCCCCAGCACGACCCCTACACTACCCAAACACCACTGCACTACCCTAAACCATAAAACACTACCCCCAGCATGACCCCTACACTACACAAACACCACTGCACTACCCTAAACCCTAAAACACTACCACCAGCATGACCCCCTACACTACTCAAACACCACTGCACTACCCTAAACCCTAAAACACTAACCCAGCACGACCCCATACACTACCCATACACTACTGCACTACCCTAAAGCCTAAAACACTACCCCCAGCACGACCCCCTACACTACTGCACTACCCTAAACCCTAAAACACTACCCCCAGCATGGCCCCTACACTACCCAAACACCACTGCACTACCTTAAACCCTAAAACACTACCCCCAGCATGACCCCCTACACCACCCAAACACCACTGCACTACCCTAAACCCTAGAAAAGAAACCCCCACCCCATGCCCAATCCCCATTACCTCTCACTCCTCGTGGTTCCTCTCTCCTCGTGGTTCCTGCTTCACGTCGTCTCTGAGGGGCGGTGCACGTCGTTGTGAGGAAACGGAACAGCCTCTGTTTCCTTACAACGACATGGATCGTCTACATGTTTTTTAGAACGCATGGTCATTTACCATACACACCTTTACAACAAAATTTGTTGTAAAGGCATGCGTGGTAAATGACCATGCGTTCTAAAAAAATGCGTAGTAATGACTTCGTGATGTACAAAGCATGCGTGGTAATGCATGCGTTGTAATGGTATCGCAAAGTGAAAAAGTCGTTGTAACGGCTGTTTACCGATCGAAGCTGGCCCTTGTTCTTCAGTGAGACGTTTATTTGATTAACCCCTTCGATGCTCGTGACGAGCTCAGCTCGTCATGCTGCGCGGTAGCGCTGTGCGCATGACGAGCTGAGCTCGTCACGACCACACCCGCGATCGGAATGTCCAGCACACGAGCGGAATTCCGATCGCGGTCAAGGGGTTAATTAGGAGGAAGGAATGTGGTTTTTACCGAAAAGTGCATTCCCGGCTGTTGTATTGTGAAAGTGTCCGCGTGGCCTGGTTTCACTTCCGGTGAGAGAGTGGAAGAGTCTGTTTGGATCTAAAGGAGTTCTGTTGTTGGACGGGCCGGCGCGACATGTCATCAGAAAACATAGCTAATGGAAAGCGTCCTCCCTGAAGTGTGGAGCAGTGCCATGAGAGGTCAACGAGTGTGCGTCCCACCGCAGTATGACCGTACCGCGTGACCCATGTGCCACCTCCAGGGTACGGGAGGCAAAAGCGGCATTGCAGGTCCTCTTGAAGACCGTTGTAGCACTAATTCTACATTTTGGTACTAGGGCATTTTAACTTCGTTGTTCCTGCCAGATACAAAGAGAAGATCCTGTGTTATTCAGTGCCCTCGTTACCTTTTTTGTGGGTTGTGGTGCTTGTCACTTCGCTGCCCCGCCGGTGCACACGACTGGGCACCCCACCTCGTGGGCCATCTGCAGGGCCTCTGCCCTCGGATCACTGGTTTCGGTTTCTGGAGTGGCAACATAAACAGTTGCTCCCAAAGGACTAGCCTGAACACTTAGGTGAATATCCCTGCACCAGCATTCCACGGAAATTCTTTCCTAGCTCTCCCACGTCAACGAGGACGTCATAATAGCACGGCTCCGCTCGCGACACCGTATGACGTCATCGGCGCCATAAGAGAACCTCGTCGGCGTGCTGACGTCAGTTCCACCCATTTTTTCCGTGCCACCGAGGCAAACAGGGGACCGAGACATTTTCACATGTATACATAGTATAATAAATATATATATATTCACTGAAAAAACCATAGGTTTCAGGCACATTATAGTTAGAAATTAGCATTTAAAAACCTTAGAAATTCACTGAAAAACCATAGGTTTCAGGCACGTTATAGTTAGAAATTAGCATTTAAAAACCTTAGAAATTCACTGAAAAAACCATAGGTTTCAGGGGCGTTATAGTTAGTTGGACATTTCACTCGTACAAAACCATAGAAATTCCCCGTTATAGTTAGTTCAGCTAACTATAACTTGCGCGCACCGCAATGCACTGCTGATGACGTCACATATTACATCACTCATGACATGGTCAGTGACATCACTCATGACATCACTGATGACATCTCAAATGACATCACTGATGACATCACTGATGACATCATCCAGTGAATGTGTGTTTTTCTGAAAATTAAATATGTTTTATATATGTATATCTCAAGGTCGATGGAAGAATAAATGGGTATATAAGTGTCTAAATGGATGATTTTGTTTTGTAAAATTGATATTGTATAACTGACTAAGTGTATCTTAGTGAATACATGGGTTAGTGAGTAATGTTTAAATATGAAAATATCTGTATCAGTCTCTCACTTTGTGTATAAGTGGCTGCATGGGTTGGTGAGTAGCTACATGAGTGTCTATATGGGTTATTAGTTGGTTTTTGAGTATCAGTATGAGTGTCTGAGTGTCTGTATGGTTCGGTGGGGGTATTACTTAGTGCATAGATGCATGAATGAGTGACTCACTGTTTGTATGTGTTGAAGACAGCATGTGTGCAGGACTGTATAGGTGGATGAGTATGTGTATGGGTGTGTTAGTGAGTGAATGACTGTCTCAATAGTGTCTTTATGAGTAACTACATATGTTTTAAACTAGTATATGTGAGTATTGATGTATATAAGTGAGTATATGTGAGAGTGAGAGATTGGAAGAGTTCCTGTACAAATAAGTAGGTGTTTCTATAAGTGATTGTTTAAGAGAGTAAGTATGTGTACGTTTCTGTAGAAGTAAGTGTGGTAGTGTGTGTATAACTGTATATGCAAGTAAATGGATGTTTGATACTTTGTTTGCATGTGTGACTATGTGTGTGAGTAACTCTATGGATGAGTGGCGGTGTGTAACAGGATGTATAGGTGTATGAGTACATATGATGAGTGAGTACATGTATGAGTGACTGTATAGGGACTGTTGGTGAATGAGTGGATGTGTGTGTAGATCTTGGAATTACTGAATAGGTGTGTTGTAACTGGTATTGGTATGTCCATTGTTTTGAAAATGTTAGTTTGTATTTTTGAGTGTGTGTATCAAAGGTTATATTAGGGTGAGAGGAGGTCTGCCACTCTATCACAAGGATGATGTCATCAGTGATGTCATCAGTGATGTCATTTGAGATGTCATCAGTGATGTCATGAGTGATGTCACTGACCATGTCATGAGTGATGTAATATGTGATGTCATCAGCAGTGCATTGCGGGCGCGCAAGTTATAGTTAGCTGAACTAACTATAACGGGGAATTTCTATGGTTTTGTACGTAGTGAAATGTCCAACTAACTATAACGCCCCTGAAACCTATAGTTTTTTCAGTGAATATATATATATATATATATATATATATATATATATATATATATATATACATACAAGAAAAACATTTTATATATATATATATATATATTTATATATATTCCAAATACAAAGTCCAATAATTTGCGCTCTCAGAATACAATTGAAGGGTAGTTTATTGCTCAAGGTTACGCGTGATCAAGGAAGTTTCTTCCGAAACGCGTAACCTTGAGCAATAAACTACCCTTCAATTGTATTCTGAGAGCGCGAATTATTGGACTTTGTGTTTGGAATTAGATGCCGGCCCAGCTCTACCAGCTGTTTCGCGGCACCGAACCACGGGTGGAGCTCCCAGGAGGAGCATCTGGATCGTGAGAATATTTATATATTATCTACTGGCGGTCGCCAGTAGATAGTTATAGTTAGGACCTATTTTCCATAGGAAATCCGCAACATTCTATTCCCAATAACTTTGGCGCCGGTTGACGAATCTTTGCGAAATTTTCAAAACTTATGGCCTGCTCCGGTCCGCTCCTATCTTGAAAGTTTCGGGGTGATTCGTCAAGCGGGGGCCGAGAAAAAAGGGGGGTCCCAAAACATGTTTTCCCCATGCAATTTTCCATAGGAACCTTTAGTCGCAGCTACAGCCCGAACTGCTGAACGGAATTACACCAAATTTGGCGAAAAGGTAGCCCTTGGTTCAGAGTCGTGCCTTTTGGTTATATGGTGTAAATCCGTTCAGTAGTTCCTGAGAAAATCAAAAGTAAACCACATATATTTCTATGGCCGCGCAGGGTCCGCGCACCCTGAGCGCACCTTCCCGATCACGAGCTGTATGCTAATTGGCTGTCAACACTCCAAACCAGGAAGTGTTGGCAGCCATCTTGTTCCTCGGTAGAACACAGAAACAAGTGTGCAAAATGCAAAAAGGGGCCCCAGGGACCCTCAGGATTCAAGGGGACTTAATCCCCCAACTTAAAACGCACCACGGGGCACGTTTGCACACATGTCACCTCAGGTCCCCCCTCCCTTCACCACTGTGCAAACGTGCCCTGCAGCGCGTTTTAAGAGGTAGTTTTAATCCCCTGCCCTATTATGTACTAGGGACTTACAGAGGAGGTCATGCTAATCACAGGGGTACCCCAACGCATAGTGTTCCCTAGTGTATGTAGGTGTTTTCACTGTATTCTAAGTGTCTTTTAGCATAGCACTGGCTCTGGTTAGTCAGAGTCAGTTACCACCAGTACCCGTCTGAAAAAGTTGTGGGCACAGGATGATTTTGCAACAAGGCCTCTTTCTGCTCCTCTGTTGGTTCTTTCTGCACATCTTTTGCTTCTTCCTGCACTTTTCTTCGTCTTTGTGGACTTCTGTTGCTTCTTTCTGCATTTCTTTTGCTTCTTTCTGCGCGTTTTTGCTTCTTTCTTCACATGTCCTACCTCTGTAGGCATAGTTAGAAACTAGCATTTAAAAAACCTTTGAAATTCACTGAAAAAACCATAGGTTTTAGGGACAGTTATAGTTAGTTGGACATTGCACTCGTACAAAACCTGTGAAATTCCCCCGTTATAGTTAGTTCAGCTAACTATAACTCGCGCCCCATAATGCACTGCTGATGACGTCACATATTACATCACTCATGACATGGTCAGTGACATCACTGATGACATCATTGATGACATCTCAAATGACATCACTGATGACATCATCCATGTGATAATTTCATGCATCTTCTCACACCCTAATATAACCTTTGATACACCCACTCTAAATTACAGACTGCCATTCTCAAAACCATACACACTCCAATACCAATAACTACATACCCACTCACTGATTCTTAGGTCTACACATACACATCTACTCACTCACCCGTACAGTCACTCATACTTACAGTCACTCAGTACAGGAATATCATATGCACTCATACACCTATATAAACACTCACACACCGCCACTCATCCATAGAGGTACTCACACACCTAGTCAGTCATGCAAAAATTAATCACACACCCATTTACTCACCTATACAGTTATACAGACACCAACTCACTTACTCATACAAATACTAGCACATTCTTACGCTCTTATACAATAACTGATACAAGCACACACGCATCCATACAGTCACTCTCACAATCACACACTCTCACTTATAGCCTTTTAAATACTCTAACACACATATATACTGCCTTTTACATATGTAGTTACTCGCACATGTATCACTGAGATATACATTCACTCACTAACACACCCATACACACACTCACCCACCCAAGCAGTCCATCACAGATGCACTCTTCAAATCATGCACCCAGTTAATCACCCACTCACACATCTATGTACAGAGTCACACACACCCCACCCACACAAACACTCAGGCACCCATACAGATACTCAGAGAACCAATCAATAACCCATATAGACACTCATGTAGCTATTCGCAAATCCATGCATCCACTTACACACCAACAGACAGACGGATACAGACATTCACCCAGTTTAGACACTAACACATGCATTCAGTAAGATACGTTTAATCACTCACTTATAGAGTTAGTCACGCACCTACTAAATCATCCATTCAGACACGTATACACCCACTCATTCTTCAATACGCCTTTGCCTATATATATTAAACATATTTAAACTTTACAGAAACACACAGTCACTGGATGATGTCATCAGTGATGTCATCAGTGATGTCACTGACCATGTCATGAGTGATGTAATATGTGATGTCATCAGCAGTGCATTGCGGGGGCGCGAGTTATAGTTAGCTGAACAAACTATAACGGGGGAATTTCACGGGTTTTGTAAGAGTGCAATGTCCAACTAACTATAACTGTCCCTAAAACCTATGGTTTTTTCAGTGAATATATATATATATATAAATATATATATATATACATATATATATATACATACATATATATATATATACATACTTCTATGAAAAGTTCACCGTCTTCTGCAGTGCTGCTGCTAATGCTCTGCCTGCAGGAGGAGGCCGGGCGTGTGGCGCCAGGGGAACCCGCCTCACTGCTGTCCCGTTTTGATAAATGTTACAGAAAGATTTCTGAGCATTAGCCTTTGCTTGAGGCAGCAGGTTTAGTAAAGGCAAACTCCTGTGAACAGGGGCAGAGTGATGAGGACTTCAGCGAGCACAGTAGAGCCATAACTGTGGGGAAACGCAAGAGAACAGAATACCACCAGAAGAGATAAACAATAGTGAGCAATGGTGAGGGGATTAATGAGAAAAGAAGCAAGAGAGAGAATGGGAAGTAAGGGGAAATGGGGGAAAACAGGAAAGGAGAAGAATGGTTAAAAAAAGGAAGGGAGGAAGAAGCGGGGAGAGAGCGAAGAGGTAAAGAAAGTGGGAAAATTTGAATCAGAAAGAATCAAAGGAAGGAAAGAAGTGAGGTTGAAGGTTCAGAAAAGGAGAGGAAGGCGATGAAAGAAAAGGAAAATAAAATACATGTAAGAGGGAGTTTTGTGGAAGGAAGAGATGGGTGGAATAGCAAACAAAGAAGTGGATGAGCAAATGAAGAAACAAGTGGAGATGAAAGAAATGGAAGGACAAGAAAAGGAAGATGAAAGCAAAGAAAGGACCAAAGGGGAGGAATTAGAAGAGTAAGAGAAGGTGAGTGAGGAAGATGAAGAGGTAAAAAAATGAATATAAAATAACATTTTAAGACTGAAGAAGTGGACAGGAAGGGATAAGAAGATAGAGGAAGGAGAGCATGAGAATATATAGGAAAGTATAGAAAAGAGGTGTCGGAGAAAATAATGTTGCATAAAGGACACAAGAAAGGGAAGATGTGAATGAAAGGAAGAAAAAGAGCAGAATTAAGGGAATTGGGTAAGTGACAGAGAAGAAACAAGTTCAAGCTGAGAGACTCGAGATAAAGAGGAAGACGAAGATTGGAATAGGGTGATGGATGAGAATGAAGACATGTCAGACTGGGAGGAATGTAATAAAGCTGAGATATTAGATCAGACAAAAAAAATGTGGAGGACATAGACAGGAGAAAAGAATAAAGAATCCGATTTGAGATGCTGCAGATGTTTAGGAGAAGGGTGAGATGTGCGTGCAGGTGGTAATGATGGACAAAAGTGGTCGGGAATGCACTGACTGAGTGACTAACCCCTTCAAGATGCAACAAACCCTCTAAGGAACAGGATATAATCTTATGCATGTGTCGGTTCAAGAGAGTCACCGGAAGTAGTAGTTGTAGTGAGCAGTACCTTATGCAGAAAGAAGCAGGGTTTATGGGGAAAAATATTAAAATGGCTAAATCCCTAAATTGTTCTATATGTGTAGTTTAAGACCCAATGGTAAGCAAAATAGAGAACAAGCCAGAAGCGAATGGACTGGAATCAAGTGTCTTCTCAGAAAATCTTATAAAGCTCTCTCAGGAAAAAAGCAGGCTTTTCAATCACTTGTTACCATCAGTTATGTGTGAGGTCAACTACTGATAATGCATTCCCTCGATACACAGTTTCTTAGCGCTGACAAGCTTCTACCATCAGATATATCTAAAAAATTACATCCGCTAGAAGGGGAGTGGTGAGATGGCATCACACTGCCAGTGAATCTGCTTTGTCATGTCATTCTTTAGGCTGCATGCTTCTTTCACAACTATGAATGTGTAAAGTTCTGGGCTGCACTCCTCTGATTCTTAAAATTCTGAAGTTGAAAAAGTGTTGACCACCATCCCTGTGTTGCTTTCCCCCTGTGGGCCTGCAAGAAAAATGTATGGATTGCTCATTAGAGAGGGGGTCCTTCTTCAGTGCCATATACTTGTTATGTGTTGTAGCAGAGGCAAGGAAACACTGATGATGCTTTGTCAATGAAGAAACCAGTTGGCAATTTTGTCGCCAAGGGTTCTTTGTGCTTTTAGATGCTGCTTAAAGCCAAGGGCTGGACCTGATGTCCGTCAGTGTACAGGGTAAGTGTTGACTTAATGAACCCTGCTCAGGGCTTCTTGTTTTCCATTGTTCATGTAGAAGGAGTGGTTCAATCTTAGACCATGTGGCCTTGTAGCTCCTCCTTACAGGATGATCACATCCTCTTGCTGTGCATGCTCACATTAACATTTCAACTTAAACATGAACCCAGATTGGCACCTAGGTTCAAGAAAATCATTAACATATGCAGCATCTCTTGCAAGCATGAAGGTGATAATAAACTCCCAACTACAGCAATAAACACAGAAGACAGGTAACAACTTTCTGCAATAATAGCGAAGGTACCACAGAGATTACGGCTCCAGTCAAGAGGAGTGGAAATTTCAGACAGAGACAGACATTCAGTTGAGGCTCTTCTTCCATTCTGTATAAGAAACTGCTGGCCAGGAATTAGGGCTTTTGTCTACTAAGTAATCAACAAAGATTAATGGCCTGTCACTCAGCTGTAATAGTGGAGAGATTATCTGCTGTCATGTTCTCTAGTTGGTCTACTGTTCACTTACTTATTATACATTTTAAGAAAGTTTCTGAATAAAAATGCATATAATTACCATTCCTTGCAGCCTGTATTACAGATTGTGATCTGCATTTTCAGAGAAATTGGTTGCATAAATGTATGAATCTAGCTTTCACAGAGCCCACACTACTGCCAAACATTACCGTCCTGAAGTAGAGTTTTTTCTCCCTGGGGTGGGAGTTTGCTGCACAGATAGACAACCAGATTAACCTAGGCATCCGCTATGGGATTAAATAAGGTTGGATTCCTTTACCTGAGGCTTCAATTAAACCATGTTTGGCGCATATAGAGGCAGTAACATAATGTGCATTTGTAAAGCGCACGTTCACCTAGAAGAGTATTTTGACACTGAGTAAAATATGTTTAGTGTTACCCAACTGTACTCATTTTCAGGTTGTTTCTTCTCACAACTGTCAGGTTCACACTCTGCGACATGGTATTCCCCAGGGCTCAGCTTTGAGCCCTACTCTATTCAACATTTATATTCAACCATTGGCTCTGGTTGCTAAGGCCCGGGGGATCACGCTGGTATCTTATGCCAATGATACTCAGCTTGTGATCTCCATTTCCAACAAGTCTACTCAGAACCTGGCTAAATTCCAAGACGATATGGTAGCTATCGCTGAGTGGATGGCGGCCAATTGCTTACAGTTAAACTCAAGCAAATCGGAAATTCTTCTCCTAGGGAGATATATCCACCTATGGTGCGACCACTGGTGGCTCTCCACATTACAGCCACCCCCAGGCCAAAGCGGTGGTAAAATATCTGGGTGTCTGGGTCGATAGTGCCTTAACCTTTGAAGCTCAGGTGAAATCGGTTGTAGGTGTATGCTTTGGACTTCTACGAGGGCTAAAACCCATTCTGGGATTTTTTTATTCTCATACTCGCCAGGTTATTATCCAGTCTACTATACTGTCTAGGCTGGACTACCACAATGCACTGTATCTAGGACCCAATAAAACAGAGACCAAAAGACTACAGCTCCCCCAAAATGCTGCAGCACGGCTATTATTTACCCTCCCTAAGTTCTGCTCGGTTTCCAGCTTCATCCACAGGTTGCACTGGCTCCCTGTGGATAAGAGAATTCATTTTAAGGTTCTATGCATTGCTCATAAAATCCTTACCTCTCAGGGGCCTTCCATTCTTTCTAATCTGCTCCACCCATATGTCCCCTTGCGGGCCCTGTGCTCAGCCAACCTTTATCTGGCTTGTGTCCCTCGTGTCAGAAGAGCGAGAGCAGGAGGGCGCTCTTTCTGTGCCAAAGTTCCTGCCCTCGGGAAAGCATTACCTCTGTCCATCAGGAGCATTCAGAACCACTGGGCCTTCAGAAGAGCCTTGAAGACATGGCTATTCTGTGCCTAATCTTCTATATATTTTCAGATATCTTCTAATCCTCTATATATCTTCCTGTCATCATTTCTGAGACTAGCGCTGGGATGCCTCGTTGTTGGGGTAGCCATGCACTTTACAAATATTTTAACATTAACATTTTATCGCCCTCAGAAGGTTGAAAGGCTGAGTGGACTCATCAGGATTTAAATCTGTGACCATGAGGTCAAACGCAGGCCCCTATGAGTAGATGCATTAGTCCACTGAGCCACCGGACCGGTTGGGTACATGGCCATGGAGAACAACCTTGTAAACAAGATGCAAAGTGTGGACTTGGTCTGTTGTTTTCTAATATGTCAAAACAGTGGTGCTGCTACTGTACCGTACAGGTATAGAAAGTTAAGGTACTATCCTAATAGTCCTAAAAAATATGCCGTTTTTTCTATGTGTCACTGGCTGGGATTATGGTTTGCTTTGATAACATCTCTCATGGCCAGGGCATTAGAGAAAGTCCCATTCACCAAGAAGTGGGCTAGTAAATTGACTTCCTAAAGGATCACTTTGTGTGAACATTGAAGACAGACTCCTTGATCCACATAAGCCCATGAAGCAGGAGCCCCAAGTGCTACCTCCAGTCGCTGCGGAACACACCTTTGTCGTGCGGATATGACAGGCCAAAGATGTCAGCTGTTCCAAGCATCAGGTTCATGTGCAGCTAACACGTGCATTAAGGTCCACGAATCCATACCTGTCATGCTTACTCTATCTAGATAGCTTGACAGTAGACTGGAGTTACGGCATTCATGAATGAGGACCTGATCTCTATCACACTCTAATAAAAGGGTCTAATTTAAAAGACAGACTAGATCTATATCGTAATAACTCCTCTGACTAGCATCTTATCCAGTGTCGAATGACCGAAATTTAAAAAAACAATTGTACAAACAAATCCCTAGGAATCTAACAATTTACTTCACAATTTAAATATATTTTTATGAAGGCCAAGTGTGTGCAAGAAGAAAAAATAAACAATCTTTAATTTTTGCAAACAAGCTCTAAAAACAGTGATGTTCAATGTCTGTAAAGTAACATGACTAGTTAAAAACACAGAAAATCACAGTGGGCAATCCTCTCATCCGAACATACAGTCACTAATCAAAACAGAATCTTAATTACCTAAATACAGCAATGCTAATAATTTAAAAGCCTTCTGCCAACTGAGAATAGTGGCTTTCAAACAAAGACATGGTCTCTAATGCTCTCTAATGATTATCTAAAAGGTCGCACCAGAGGTGGCCAAAAATACGGAAGGAAAGCATTCAGCAGTCCACAAAAATCTCTGTTTGATGTGCGTTTCCTGCAGTTTACTGCAGAAGATTGAAATCTACTGTTTGTTAGTAGGTCCAGAATGTGTCTGTCACTTCTATGTCCCTCAGCTAAGCTCCACATAGTCAGACTTCAATGTCCTTAAATCAGATTTATGAGTCTTTTGTACATTGGATAGAGGATAGTTGTTCGGTTTTGTGGGCTCCTGGCTGGTGTTTCCTTGGAAAGACATTAGCTCAGTGAGGTTCTGTCTTAAATGTGATGTGTGAATCCCCTTGTGTTCATAGTGCTTGCATCACCTTTAATATAGCAGGTCTGGCAAAACCTTTATTTCTATTAAAAGGCCAATAAAAGGGGTAGGACTCGGTGCTCTCCTGGAACATCCCTCTAAGTGAAATGAAGATTCAGTGGGAACGTCTTTTGCGCACAGTCATAGTTTTGGGCAAACGTGTTGAACATGGCTGAGGCCAAAATATGGAGAAGGACCATGGAGCATTCCAGAACATATGCAAAGCCATTTCATTACTTCTTCTAACATTAAGTTATACTATGTTGGAGCCTGCATCCAGATGAAGGCCAGTGGGTCAAAACCTGCCGAAACAGATCAGCAGAATGTTGCAAAGGTATAGAGTGTGGTACTGTAATTTCTGGTGACTAGGTAGCATCAACCACCAACAACAATATAAACTGCTTATCCGAGGAGCGATGGATAGAAAGCGAACCTTTAACTCAATCCTCACTTTCAAAAATGTGCCCGCCCTTCCTATCAGTGGAACCATTGCAGGTGGGATGGGTGCAGTGGGGATTAGAGAGGCTTGTTTAGTCTGATCCTTGCATAAATAGCATGTGCCCCAAAATTGTGTCTTTCAGTGATAGTGTGGACTACCACATAGGCTCATGGGATGTCCCAATGCCACGACAAGGGCTGCTATGAGCAAAACCTGCCATGAACTCCCGGAAGTTTGTGAGCTGTATTTGGAGTGTCCTATCAGGCTGTTTTTGCAATCATGGGGAATGTTTTTTCCCCTATGGGCACACAATTAGAGTTTTTTAGTAACATTTGTGCAGCCAAAACATTAAGATTGACTGGTTTCTTGTAAAATGTGCAGGTAGGCACAGCTTATTTCACCTCCATTTCTTTTGGTTGACTTTGGAATGATTAAGTATTAGATCATCAATTGTGATTTGTTGATATACCACAACTCTGATCTGACCAGCTTCTGCTACCATAGGAGTGATGTGTTATACCAAAATCCTATCAAACAATAAGCCATTCCATGCTATAACCCCTGGTTCTTAAAGATCTAGGTGCAAATATCAACACCCTGTGATTCTGGGCAAATCACTTAATCTCCCTGTGCCTAAAAAGGTGTAAAATCTGGTTCTCTTGTAAAGCGCCTTGATGTCCTCTGCCAAGATTGAGCTACATAAAAAATGCAAAAAGAAAACAACAATCGATGCCATTGTAGGACCAGCTTATTAAACCTGATGAACGCCTTATTTGGGTTGTGGTTTATAAAGGAGGGTTCGAGACATTGTCACTAAAAAACCTGAGTGACTTGGTGCAGTCGGACATGCCAAAAATAGTCTTCCACTGCTGCCCAAATATCTTACATCTTTTCTCTCCCGCAGCCCCAGTGCATGGTATGTTGAGTCTCTCTTGAAGATATGCTCCTCAGAAGAGTGTAATCATGTCATGCCACATGCAATCCTCATTTTTTCTGATTGATTATCCTGTTATGTGATTTCAGTATCTCAGTTGTTTTAAAGATGTATTTGCCTTGTATTTGATAACTTTTATGAAGTGTACTGTTGCTCAAAAAAAGCATGGCATAACATCATGTTTCCTCCTTCTCTCCTCTTTCCTTTCCATTGACCTACACTCCTAACAAACCCAAATCAGCTTTCTGTCCTTACCTCTTCTTTTACTTCCTTCTAGCTCCTTTTTCCCTTCGACCATGTCACATTCCCTCCTTGTTCTCCCATTCTCCGTGCCTCTCCTGCTTCCTCCTCCACGTCTCAACTTTCCTCATTCCCCATCGCCAGCGACCCTGGAATTATGGGGCAGGGGAGCACCAAATTATGCGGCAAGGTTAGGGGAGAGGAGTTGGCCTAACGGCTAGAGCCGTCTACTTCGAATCTGGGCAACTGGGTGCGAGTCTCGGCAATGACGCTGAACATCCTGTGTTTTTGGGCAAATCACTTAATCTCCCCGTGCCTAACAAAAAATGAATGTGTTCTTATGTAATGCAACTGGTGCTATGTAAAACGCTCTGATACCTGATTTGGGTCAAGTTCGCGCTATATAAAACTGTCTAAAAAAAAAAAAAACGTTGACTAAATTATGCTGAAAGAAAAGGCTAATTATGCAGCACAATATGGAACATTTTTTATAGTATTACTTCATCATTTTGTAATTTTTACACATGGTAATACGGTCTGTGCAGATATTTCACTGTATTAATACCAGTTTAACAACCAAATTTAGAAATAAGCCACTGAAATATGACTGGTGAACCTTCGAAGAAGGGCCTTCCACTGTGCACAAGCATATGTTGCTACGTTTTAAGTAACTTTTGATCCGTCTGAGCTAGAAACAAATTGTTTTATTAAAATCTGGAGATTATTCAGCAGATAATGGATTATGTGGCAAATGTGGCAAATCCATAACTAGGCAAAAAAAACTGTTGCCGCAGAATCACATAATTCCAGTGGCGCTGTCTATTGCTCACTGTTTTTAATCAGCCTTTAGGATCAATACCTCCAACCAGCAAGCTACAAAATAGAAAACCCTTAACTGGGCACATCATCACTGTGTTTGATAAATTAGATATTTGCTTGCACTTCATTTCGCCAGTAAACGAAAAGTCATTAGTAAGTATGTAGGAGGAACTTCTGTACAATAGGTATGTTTTCAATCTGCATGTTTTATGCAGATTGCAAATATTACCGAAATAAACATTATTTATTGATTGTTTGGGCTGTCATCATACTTTAAATCAATAAAATAAATGTCTTTTGGGCTTGGTAGAGGGATATCTGAATGTGGCAAGTGCTTCATTGTTGCTTAGCTATAGGATGAACACATAAAATAAACTGGGGGACAAAGTAACCTTCAGCGCTGGAAAATGTCATGGTGTCACGCAGATTGAGTGGCATTTTGTCTCAGCATCTCTTGCCCCCCACTCCATACACTCTCGTTATTTTCGCCCCGCATCACCCACACACCTCTTCTGACACGCACAATAAATATCGCCTGGAGAAAAGACGTGTGCGACTGCACGTTGTTGCATTTTTATGCGATCATGATGCGTGCTTCAGCGACTGGTCCTCCACGTGAGCGGAGTGATCTTGAAAGGGAAAGAAAGGCGCGAGGCAGAGGGCTCTAACAAGATTGAAATGAGGCATAATTTCTCATTGCTCACTGGTGATAAGAGGGCAGCAGTAAGTGCCGGGCTCCATTCGCGGCGAGAGATTTATACCGGTGCTTCAGACCTCGCTGGTGGGAAGATTGTGTTCAGTGTCAACGCAGAAGTACTGGATGTAAAATAAGAAACAAGATTTGTTATTATTGCTGGTGTGCGAGGCTACCGGGTGGCGCGGCCTCGTCAGCAGAGGGTGCATAGTCAGAGGGATTGAAGAGATGATACATGAGAACAAGGGGGTATAGTGGCAGACTAGGGGCCAGCTTTGGGGCATTCGGTGGAGACCTCAGACTTCTTCTGTGGAGGGCTTTCAGTTTCACCTAGAACTTCAGCTCTGACGCAGGCTACAAAATTGGCCACTTAGGTGGCCACTATCCTCCCCATGAAAGAAGGTGCGTAGTGGCGAAAGTCCATAAGTGTCTAATCCTCCACTTTTTTCCCTTTTCCAGAAAAATTATCCTAAAATTTTGTCTTGATCAGGTGGCCCCTATTTTGAGGGGGCCAGAGACAGACATGCACTCTACGGCCCCCTAAAGAAATCACTAGTCTACTACCAGGACAGGAGGTGAATCAAAAGAGCGCTCCGTCATCTTTCATCCTTAAAGCACATTTACTGAATAATAACCGTAAATTGATCATTTGTTAATGGGAGATGAAAACTGCAGCGTGACCAAGCTCTATTTAACCTATCCATAGAAAAAGCAGCGGTAACCCTTAATGGTATATGGGGTGGGTGTGTGTTTTGCCTCTTTTGCAGGGGCACCAGACCACCAGACATCCCTCAGGATCATGAAGTACCAGGTGTATAGTTCTACCCTGTGCCAGTCCTTCACTGCATTTTCCTGCTGTCTTGTTACTGGCTCAGGGAATAAACAAACCTTCCAGCCTTGGACCCTCAATTGGGAGAGAGCATTCAAAAGCTCGCCAACAACAGGTAGCAAAGTCCTTATAAGGAGTTGTTTTTTTCCAGTCTGCCTTAGTTCTGAAATACACATTGAATCCAGCCCACCAGCAGCGGCCCGTGCAGCTAAGAGCGGTGAGGCAGGGTGGAGGGGATTTTGACAGACGACAACGAGGGAAAATTCATTATTTATTTAATTTTTCCCTCATGGACGTCTGTCGAATCCCCCAACCCAGCACCATCGCCCCACCGCTCTTACATGCACGCCCGGGCCGCTGCTGCAGCCCACACCAGCTCTTGACACTCCAAACGAGAGAGAAACCTGTTTCTATATCAATTAGTGGCTCCCAAAGCTTTGTACATAGTAAATGATCTGATTACAGTGGGATGCTGCCCAATATCAATTGTCTTCAAATATAGACTGGCACCATGGCAGCCATGAGGCCCTTCAATGCTCATGAAACTTTAGTTATTGTTATAAATTGAGACATCCTCAAGAGTTTTGATCTTAATATAACATTGGTGCTTTACATGCACTCAGGTATATGCATGGAAACTCACCTCCAGCTTACTTCTTCCCAAGTGGAAAATGATTAGTTGAGCTTAGCCTCAGACTAGCTAGAAAGTTGAAACCCTGCTCCCATTATTACACCCACAGTCCATACTACATGTTAAAGGTGAACGCCTGAGGCGGCATTCTGAAGTAGGTTGCTATGTTAGAGATACTGATCATATACTGATCAGGGAACTATGGCTCAACATACATTGCTCACTTTTTTGTTAAGTTAATTTACATGTGTCTTAGAGATTTTCACAAGCACACCAATGGCCCTTAAATAAACATGTCTAAAACCAAACATTGGCCAAGCCTTTTGGACTGGTTTCATGTGCAAATGCATGCAGCATTAGCACAATGTGGTAAGGCACACACTAGCGGGTAAGCTGAAGTGCACAGAGAAGACTACAGTTGTAAAGTAGTGCCACATGCTGTTCAAAGAAAGCACTGGGTGGAGTCAGAAGGATACTTCCAAACAACCAATAGCATTAAGTGAGAGATGAATACTCCACTGGGCTGAGCCAAGACATGATTGGCAAAATCCCAAACCAATGCCTGAAAGAGGCTGTTTGAAGAAAGCCAGTCATTGAAAGGGGCAGATCCAAAACACAATCCATAGCGTAAGAAATAGGTCAGTTTGACAGCTGCTCCATCAAAACCTACACATAAAATGAGTAAAATTATCTTTCATTGCTTTTTTACTTGTATCAGCTGCGGCCCATGCAGGGGGGGGTGGGGGATTTCAACAGACAACGACGAGGGAAAATTATTTTAAAACCTTTCCCTCGTGGTCATCGGTTGAATCCACCCAACCCGGCTCCACTGCCCCACCGCTCTTACCTGCACGGGCCTCGGCTGACTTGTATAAAAGTGGGACGATCTGAGTTTACTGCAAACGTAGTCCCATCTTTTACATTTTTTCGAGTGAATGTGAAAGAAAATGTGAAATCGACGTAATGTCATTGTAGCCTTTGTGTAAATACTGTTTGTTATAGACCCGTTTTGCGCAAGCTGCGATCAAATTGCAAATTAATCTGCACCTTTTTTTGCACCAGTACGATTTTCGGTAAAACTGCTTCTTGTCAACAAGGGAGCGAAGGGACTGGAGCGCTCACGCAGAGTCATCTGTACTTCCCTTGTTGTTACAGACCGGGATCTTCTGACAATAGGCCTCTGATCCCTTAGAGCAGCAACAGAGCGAGTAATTAGTTACATTCAATTAGTTCCCTGGCGCCTTCTGCTCCCACTTCAGGGGACAGTGCACTAATCATCAGACACATGGCAGCTGGAAGTGAGTGCGCAATACTGGGCTTCGTCGGGAGGGGGCGGAGTAGAGGCGAGGACAGTGGGGAACAGAAGGAAGAACTTTTGATTAAAAGGATAAAACAGGCACGATGAGGGGGAGAGAGAGAAGAGACAGAACAAGCATTTATGAGAGTTTAAGCTATTGGCATTATAAATTACAATGCCTTTTATTTATCTGTTTTGATAATTAACACATAAATAAAAGGCATTGTCATTTACAATGGCAATAGCTCAAACTCTTGTAAATGCAAGACCTATTTCACTTCAAAGAAGCGGCCGCAATTGTCCCGGGCTGCTTGAAAAGTGAAAGCGCGCATGGCGCTCAATGTTGCAGGAAAGCATGTCCTGCCTGCAGCAGGAGAAACTCATTTAAGAAAGTAGTGCTTACAGACTAAATAAGACATACCGTGTAAAAACAGAAGTAAAAGGGCCAGTCCTCATGGGAAGTTACAAATGAAGACAAGGCGGTACTAAGGAGGGACTCACAAGCCTATTAACGAATCAGAAGCCAGCATTTACAAAGGACAATGACACAAGCCAATGAAAAATATGGGCGGAGAGTGGGCGGAGCTTCAAGTCCATACTCAAATACAGCATGCCTCGCAGAGCAGTGCATGCGCTGCACAGGCTCGACCTAAAAAAAAAAGAAGGAGAGAGGAAATCAAGTGAGCCGGAGAAATTATAAAGGAACAGCAATATGAATAGATGGCTGAAAGTGCACGTGACACCAAGCATGTGCACACCTACAGAATCACATGGGCGCAATTTTCGTTTTAGAATTTAGAGATTCAAGATCAAAGATACCGCACGATGCAATAAATAAAAAAAAAGAATTGTTTTTAGCGTGAACGGGGGGAAAAAAAGTCTATACCACTTAGCGGGTGGTCAACAGAGGAGTGAGTGGGTGGAGCAGATGGGGGAGGAGGGGAAACACAGCAAGGACCACATGGATCAAGGGGAGAGGTGCACAATGGAGAGAGCAACACAGTGCACTATTCAGGGAGCTTGGGAGTGAGAAGCACATGAGAGAGCAGCACACAAGAGCAAGGCAACATGAAGCCCAGGGGAGGGTATAGGGCAGCGATTGGTGTACATTAAAGAAAGTATAGGAACTGTGATACTAAGTGATATGGAGCGGGGTCAGTGAGCGTGGGGGCGGGATCAAAGGGGTGGCTAGAAAGAACAAAATATTCTGTAATATTTTGTTCGTCTTTACCCATCAGATAGTTGCATATAAAATAACATACACCTTGAATGAAAAAGAAATGCACGTCACTGACAATGTCTGTGGTTGTATCTGTAGTGACCGGCTGGTCTCGTTCTAGCGTTTCACAGTAATGTGTTTTCACAAGCCACTCCTAGAGGGCTGGCTTCCACACTCACCCCACACCCATCCATCACAAGTGTCACAGGACATGTGACCCTGCCAATAAAAGGGGCCTGGCGCACGTGCCCTGGGCCAGTTCTAGAAAGTATACCACTGTGTCTGTGTGGTCCTTCCAGGTGTATGGGAGCCTAGGGCCTGACAATTTACTGTAATACAAGATAGCCACAGAACACCGACGAGTGGTGTCTCCCGAGGTATGGGAGAGCCGGCCAAATGTCCTGCCTCAACCCTTGTGAGGTAGCTGTGAAGCAGGTGAAGGGCCCGCTGTCTCATTGGGCATGAGCTGAGCCCGAGGGGTTGAACAGGATTGAGCCGGGCTATGTGAAGAGCCTGCGTGGGGAGAGGAGACAGCCACAGAAGCCCGTTGTGAGGCGGACCCCTACCTGATCCTTGTGAGGGACAGTAAGGAGGTGCAGTGGAGCGGTGGTGTTCCTCCGGTGGAAAAAGGGTGGAGTGCCAGGTCCAGTATGCTGATCCTGAATAGGGAGCTGACCGGGAGCCCACCCTGCATGAGAAGTGCCAGCTGTGGAGGAGGATCACCGCGAGCCAGCACTCGACAGCGGCAGAAGGAGGTGAGAGAAAGGCTGCGAGGTAGCGGTGCAAGGCACAAGCGTCTGTCGTAAGGAGCCAGCACCTGTGGGAGTGGACTGGAGGATGGCGTACAGGGAGCGGCATGCGGCCCAAGTAAAGACTGTGCCCACAAAATAAGATAAGCATGAGGAAAGCCGCAGCGGCCCGAGTCAATGTGGCAAGCATGACTGGAGAAGTGACGGCCACCTATTGCACACCGCGGAGAAAAGAGAGGCAGCGGGCTGCATGGCGTGCGAAAGGCAGAGCGTGCAAATGAATGCGGTGTGGCCAGCAGAATCTGGAGGCTGCTGTGGAGAGGCCCGGCACTTGGCCAGTGATGGTGACAATGCCGGCGAAGCAAAGGCATGGCTGTTCCTGTGCCCATGGGAGGCAACGCCCCGCAGCATGAGTGAAGCTGCAGAGGCCGCTCCCGGCACTGCACATGAGATGCCAGCCCAGGCAGCCTTCAATGAAAAGTGCAGAGGAGCAAGGAGGCTGCTGGGCTTATGAGAAGATGTGGAGAAGTGAAGCACTGCGACCTTACCTGGCTGCTGAGTTGCTGGAGGTAAATGGGTGAGGCCGCTGCAGAGCACAGTGCAGAGCGAGGGCTCCGCCCGTGGAGAAAGGCATTGCCAGGATAGTGGGGCAGCATCCGGTATCTCCAGCCACACCAGGCCTGCAAGCAGTGGAAGTGAGCCTGTGGCCTAGGAGGAGAGGCAGTCGACTAGTGCCACCTGGCGGTCACACGGGACACCGCATCCTGCAGGGGCAATGAATAGCTCTCAGCTGTGGAGGACGGTGAATGGTGTTGCAGTGCCACCTAATGGCCATAGGTGGTCACTGCAAGGGATCCAAAGAGAATCTCTAGTGAGGGAAGTACTGCAGTGGGAAGGGGGAGATGTGGCCCTGAACTGCAAAGGGGTCAGCACCAAGAGGGCATAAACTGGGAAAGATATTGGGCAAGAGTGTGCCCAATGCCGCCCCAAATGATGGGACTGAAGTGGGCAGAGAAGAGACTGTGCTTGGAACCATGAGTCCCCGGCCCTGTCTGGCAAAGAGGACTGCCAGGCAGTTTGAACAAGGAAGTTCTTTAAATTCCCACAAATACAGCCACAGACTGGTTGCCCTGGAGAAAGCTGGAAGAGGCCCCAGACTAGCAATAGCCTTCAGGAAAGGAAGGTGGGCGATGAACGCCCCCTGAGATCGTATACCTCCACCGTGTTCAGGATGAGAGCGATGACTGCACCCCCCAGTGGCGAAAGGATGCCACCACAAGAGGAGGAACAGGGCGCGTAAGGCTGCAGCAGAAGGAGCACCCTCAAGTGAAAGACAGAGGGCGAAAAGTCAGAAGTGCACCGAAGACCGCACCAGGGAAGCTGACAGTCTGGGCATGAACTCGGGAGTGAGAGCCCAGTGAGTAAGAGAGCCCATGTTGTCATAGGGTGTGACAGACCCTGCAAAGCCTGCCTGAGTGGAGGCAGAAGAGAGTGCCACGTCGGCGTAGCCTTGAGGCGCAAAGAGTGAGTCTTGAAGCAAAGAAGAGACCTATGAGAGGTCTAAGTAGAGACCTGTGAGAGGTCGAAGAAGAAACCTGAGAGAGGTCGAAGAAGAGACCTGTGAGAGGTCGAAGGAGAGACCTGTGAGAGGTTGAAAAAGAGACCTGTGAGAGGTCGAAGAAGATAAGGCCTACGAGAGGCTCAAGAAGAAGACCTGAGAGAGGTCGTGAAAAGAAGAAGGTCACGACGAGAGGTCTAGTCAGTGTGCGAGGAGAAGGCTCAGTCCTAGGTGTAGGACATGGCCAAGGAGACCCAGTTGAAGTGCATGTCACATGGAGAGGCCTGGTCAAAAGAAGAGGATGAAGATGAAAGGGAAGAAGTGTGGCACAAGGCCACAGGACTAAAATCCAAGGAAAGAAGAAGAGAAGGGTGTGTAGTAAACATCTGGCACACCACAAAGTACAGAATATGACTGTGAGTGTCATCGCAATGAAGTGCATCCCCAAGTACATCTCAGGAGCCTTGGACATCCAAAGTGAAGCACTGTACCTATGAAATACCCAGAGGTCAGTGAGGCATCTTTGGCACCATGAGATGCTGACCGCCCAGAAATCCTCGGCTAGCCCAAGAGAACCTGAAGCCTGCAGAAGAGAGCAAGCTGGACCATATGTACCATCCACCTTTGGGGTTGCATGTGAGACTGGGTTGTGGTCCTGTACGGACGTCCTGAGTCCAGACCGGCCCGTGGCAATCCAGGGGCAAGGGCCTCAAGGATTACCGGTGAGAGAGGAATCCCGACATGAGAGATGCATCTGCAGCAGCTCCCCAGCAGGTACCAAGAAGTACGAAGATCTATGTCGGAGTCTGGTGACCCCAAAGACTGCCCTGTCAATGCCGGTGCACCACAGTCAGGATGGCAGAAGTAGCATGACCTGGAAACAACTACTTGTGAGGCAGAGCGAGTGACTTGAAGGTGGGACTCGTAGCTATTCCTCCATGGTCCGATAGTATGTCATTGGAGCGACATTTCACAGTACACACAGTCCCATGAAAGCCCGGTGAAGAGGACCTCAAGGGACTCCTGTGAGAGGGGAATCCTGGTGAGAGAAGGAAGCCAGAGTTTACTTTACCATCGTGCAGCTAGAAGCACTGCGACGTCTGAGGATGACTTGTCAACAGTAAACAGGATGTCATCAGTCTGTGGATGCTTGCTGTCCATGGAGCCACGGCATCTTTGAAAATGTATCAGCCACAAACTTCACTATCGCTCCACATGCACCCTCACAGCAAGCATTGTATATGGACTTCCATGCAGTGAGACCAGGTGGGACAGGATCCACAATGCCCAGGTGAACTGAGACAATTCAAACTGGTGAGCGAGAAATCCAGTGTTAATCTATGATGCCATTCATGCCCAGAGCAGTCTGGTTAAAATGGCGGAGGCATGCCATGATACCTGGTGCTCCCAGCTGCACCTGTCCCTGTATCCTATCCTGCAAGCAACTTGAATGGACTCAGTGAAGTTGTTGTTTTGTTATTTTGTTCTCTCCCGCAGGTTGGACTTGTTGTCCCATTTTTAGGTCGAGCCTAGCGTTGCAGCGCATGCGCTGCTCGCTCTGCGAGGCATGCTGTAGTAGGGTATGTTTTAGAAGTGGTGTGGAAGCCCCGCCCATATTTTTCATTGGCTGGTGTCATTGTCCATGGTAAACGATGGCTTCTGATTCAATATGAGGCTTCTTAGCCCCTCCTTGTTACCGCCCTGTCTCCTTTTGTGACCGCCCATCAGGACTGGATCTTTTACTTGCGGTGTTACACGGTCGGCGTTATTGTAGTCGGTGAGCACTATTTTCTTTCAGGCGCACACTGCTCAGCAGTGGCGCTGCTTCTCCCATTGGTGGCTGGCTGCAGTGCGTGACGCTCGCTGGCCGGAGGTGCGCTCGCTGTTCCGGCTCCACACGCTGCGAAGAGGCGCGCTTACTTTAAATCAAGACCCGCTCCGTGGAGCAGACCCTGGTACCGCTTGTTTTGGCAGTGAAGAGGCCCTGGCGATTGCCACGTTTTATCTGTTTTCGCACGCAAGGGCGAACGTAAAAGGGAAGGATAAGATGTGCTGTTTGCCGGCACTGGCCGAGCTCGTGCCAGCCTTCTGACAGGACCTGTGCAACAGGTGATCTTTCCGCGCTCGAGGGTGCCAGTGGAACCCGCGTCTTGTGTTGTTTGTTAATACAAAACAAGCAGCTGAGCCGAACTGTAATGAAGCAGATGTCAATGGGATTTGTGCAATTATGTGTTGTGTGTAGCGCTATATGGAAGTCAATGCTACTCCGAAAAAAGCTAGCACTGTAAGGCTGCCAGCCAGGTATATGTGCAGATTGCCAGCTGGAAGCTGGCCTGGCGTGGACGGGAACTGGAAGAGATATCCAAACAGGCGCTTGGCTGTGCGAAGGAGGGGAGAGCTGGGGTAGAATCAAGTGTGTGTCAGCCATGCGACTGACCGTGCCCCATCCCCCGGACTTTTCACAGGCCAGTCACCCTTGGCTGCCGTGCCCACTGGCGAAGGGGGCGTACCGCCCGCCGTATTTTTAAATGTAATACTCTAGTCACCAGACCATTGACTATGGTACCACAAGTCGTACCGAGCTCTGTTCGTTGGGTAAATAGGGTTTACGTAAAACGTTTAAGGTTTATCAAGTTAGTTTTTTCTCCTTGTGTGAGAAGAGAATAAGTGTCTGTGGCGCAAATCTCACAGTGTGTCCCACTTTCTCCAGTATGCTTAGATAACAGCTGCACGCATGGTGTCCGTGGCGTGCAGTGAGTTTTAAAGTAACTCACGTTTTCAGGGTACGGTTTCTTCTTGGTCTTTGTCTTCTTCTATGCATCTTGACTGCCAGACTCCCCAAAAATAGAGCATGGCCGTTGCAAATAACACGCTTAACATTTTGCAACTCACTTTGTTACAGGGTCTTTCACACTTCAACGGGCGAGTTTGCACATGTTATTGTCTCCGGGGGTTTATTTACAATTGAGAGTGAACTCCTAATGGTCGCGACTGGCCTCGTAACTCAGTTTAAGACCTCTCTTTGAATCTGCCCTGAAACCTGAGAGGTTAATTTTGGCCCTTCAATACTTTCAAGGCAGAAACCATGCTCTTTGGGAGCGCAGACGACTGAAAAATACAAAGCGGTTGTCTAAAGGAGCGGGGATTGAAGGAGTTAGAACTTTAAATATCTGGGTAACCCCCAGGAGGAGGCTGGATATGGGGATCAGCGTCGAAGGAAGGGAGCCAGTTGGGGCATAGGGACGGTAAAGACTTTAACAAAAAAGGTGTTTTTTTTGTGGGGGGAGGTATTCTGTTCATCCTACAGTGAAGGCATACATAGGTGCCCGATGTCGTTTTTAGAGTGTAGGTATGGCGAGGTCAGGTTTGCCCGGTTGTAGATCGAACTGAGGGGAACACTGGTGAATTGTCCTCTCTCCCTTCATTGACTCGCTTGCTGCCAGCCGTCTACAGTGAACGAATGTACAGGAGTTTCATCTTGTATGCTGGGGCTCTGTTTTTATAGAGACACCCCAATCTGCCTGGGAATGGGTTTTTTGAAAGTGAAAGCTGGTTATGAGAATGGGAGGTTCTCTTACATAATTCAGCCACTTGATGGTCTCGAGCAAATTCGATACACCCACTCTGTTCAGCTTTTCTAACATTCTTCGCCGTACCTTTCGAAAAGCATTTGCTGAATTATTTTGTTGTTTCTTTGCTTGGGTCCTGTCTCTGTGAGTACAAGGCTGAATTATGATTCACAACTACGGCATATTCGCATCTTTCCCCAAACCTGCATCCTGGCTGTGTCTGCCTATTTCATTTAAAGGTGGGCAATCCTATCCTCTTTCTCCCCCTTGTGTTGAGAGCATCGGGTTGTGCAGGTAGCTTTTCAACTTCAGCAATGGAAGATGCGCAGCTCAGTATTCTTCCTCTCCCAGGTCACGGCACCTGCTTTTATTATTAACACGGGCGCCACACGCCGCCCGCTTTAATTATTAATGCCCGCTTACATGACACACAGTGCCCACTTTAATAATATCGCAGAGGCCGCCCCCAAAGGGGGCCTCGAGGGCTGGCGCCATAACCGACGCCGAGCCCCGGAAAAAACTGTTTTTTGGTGCGCTGAAACACCCAAAAGCGGGAGAAGCACCCGCGCCCCCCCCCGCGGCGGCCGCCAAGAAGGCGCCAACCCCCCAGGCCAATGGGGGGACAAGCGGGGTACAAACCCCCCAATGGGGGAGCCTGCCAGCTAGGCAGAAAAAACTCGGGGAGGGGGATATAAGCGCCACTCCCCCAGATAGCTCCTATCTTCGTGGAGCGGGGGAGCAGCAGCGGCGCAAAGAGAAGTTTGTCCCACCCACCCACGCCTAAGGAACAGCAATGTCGCAGTGCTGGGAAGCAGGCAAGGCAATGGCAGAGAGCTACCGGGATAATGGTTGGTACGGAGGCACACCGAAGGGCGGGTGCCGGAATAGGACCACTCACCTTGGGATGCCTCACGGCTGGGTGAGTTGGCCTAAGAGCGATGTGTAGGACCACTCACTTTGGGATGCCTCACGGCTGGGTGAGTTGGCCTACAAAAAGGGGGTAGCAAACGGAGACGGCGCTCGCAGCCCAGCCCCCGCCGGATGGCAGGGCACAACAGAGTCCAACAAGGTAGCGAGTTGGGGCCTAACTCCGGGACAGAAGCTACCCCCGCGCAAAGAGGGCGCAAACCCAACCGAACAAAGAGATGACCCAGAAGGGACAAGAAACAAGACAAGACTGCAAATGAGCTAACCAACGAACTGTCAGTCCAATTTGCTAATTGGTGATGTACATATGATTTATGGCAGATATGATGTATGACAAAAATGCATATGATTTATGACGCAAATATGACAGTTCACCAATGATGATTTATGACCAGGGCATGCAAATGATGCCAAAGTATATCCATGCATTCCAAATAAAACTGCGGCCAACAAATGACCACTACAAAACACAAAGACATGTTGGCTGGTTTATTCTAAGGAATACAGTGGGGAAGGTTGCATGTACTCTGGAGTGGGCACAGTGCGGGGGTTATCAACACAGACGCCACACAGCGCCCACTTTCATATTATCAACACGGGTGCCACGGTTTAAGCTGCAGCACGCACCCGCTTTTCAATGCTCTTTGTTTTCTACTGCAAAATCTACTATATACATTTCCAATATGTCAGGCTGCACTTCTTAATATAGGGTTAATTATTGGAGTACCCTCCAAAGAGCAGGGCAGTGACAGTTCCTCACCTGGTATGTGAGGACGCAGTGCTTATGTTGTGGTTATTTAATAGCAGTTGAGCTAACACACCGGAAAACATTGCTTTGAAGAAAAAAACAACACAGGACTGGGGCGTTGTGTGCTTGCTGACATAGAGTTACCTGGTAAATAACCATACAAGGCAGCCTTTTCTGCGTCTGTGAAATATTGTGATATATTCTTTGAGCTTTACTTAACCTGTTTCATTTATCCAATATTAATGTTCAGTAAGCGCTGCTCTTTTTGCTGTAGTACAGACGGTTCCAACATATTATTTTTCCTATTCGTATTTGCGGTATCAAGTGTTTGTTTCAAAGGCACAACACGCCTTTACTGATTTTACCCGCGTACCAACTTGTAGGTAAAATGCCAGCTTGTCAGTAAAATGCTAACAAGCTGGTAACCACAGAGGAAACTGGGAATTATTTTACCTAAAAGGAGGGGGAAATAAGTGTTACGTTCTCCATAGCAAGGTGGATTAACTGCTTTGGAAACCCCGGTTTGTTCATCTAACCTGTTTTTTACAGCATTGTTGTGGCAAAAAAGTGTCGCAGCTGGACATGACACCTGTTTAACCTATACACTTATGATTTGGGTACATTTGGTCAGGTCGGAGGGATAGCCGTTTCCAAAATTGAGCTATATTGTGTTCCAGGCTGGATAAAACTCACTCTTTTCAGGTCAGAAAACTCATCTATAACTTATTTAGTGCTACTTTTGTGTTTATTACTGGCGAAACCTTTAAATATGGCAGTAGGGACCCCCGACCATATAGTTCTAAGGGGCATATTATCAAGGGCTGGCGATACAATTTTCTCCGCTTTAGCGTCCGTTTTCGGGCGAAAAGCGGCGATAATTTTATCGCATTATTTACAAGGACACGCTAGCGCGTGTTTCAATGACTTAGCGCCCGTTTAAGGCACGCCTCGCATCGCATCGTTAATGAGATGCAAAGGAGGCGTGCCTCACAAAACATCATGGAATAATATCGCTAATGGGGTATCGCGATATTTACAACGAGGCCCCGTCCGGCGAAGCGATAATCATATTCGCGCTAACTCGGCATTAACGCTGCTTTCTAACGTCTGAAAAAATCATGCCTTACGTATACATTACATGGGGGGTGGATTATGGTGATACGACCACAGGGTCGTATCAGCAAGGTTATTGCCGTTTTTCATGCAACATCGCTGGTTTTTCAGCGATGTTGGCCCATTTCCCCGCTATCGCTGGAATATTTATCGCCATTGCGCTATGCGTTGTTAATACAGCGCTAGCATGGCAATAAATTCCAGCGATAGCCGGCGATAAGAAAATTCGCGCTAAGCACGGCCAGCGATAATTATCGCTGCCGCTTGATAATATGCCCCTAAGGGTATAACTGGTTCCAAAAAGTGGTGACCATATTGAGGAACGAGGCTGATGAGTTATTTACACAGTCGTGTAACCTCAAGGAAACTTGCAATGTATTGTTAAGGAGCTCTTCAAAAGCCACCTACGCAGTAGGTTATGGTGCAAAAAACATACCAAGCCTAGGGTGGCCAATACTTTAAACCACCCTAGGTATACTCTGGGTGGCCTCGCTAGCCTAAGCTGCTGTCATTTTTGAAATTACAACACCGTGGGACACCGTTGAGATAAAGGAGATTGGCACTGGTTAGTGTCTATTCTGCTTTCCTGAAGAGATTAACATTACTTATAACATGTTTTCCAGGTACTACATGTCCTCTGCTTACAAAAATCAACTAAAGAACCTAAATCAACTCATTCCTATTTTGGGGAATGTCCCACACATGCTCACTCCTGTAAACAGGTTAAAACAAAACATCAGCACCACATACTGATCACTCGGTGCCCAAGATCACACATACAGTTAGAATCCGTACCACTCTGGATTGCTGGGAGGCATGTTGCTTTTGCTATGCTCTAAAGAGATGAGGTGTATTACTTGTGTGTTGTGTTTCACCAAACTGTAGCTCAGTCGACTTAGGCAGCCAATGCACAAATATGCCTTAAGGTCACAAGTTTGAGTCCTGACTGGTTCACTCTTCTCTTGCTCTAATTCCGTTAAAGCTGAAAAAATGAGGACTGTTAAGTTGTGTAATAATAATAATGCTTCTTATTGGCACCTAGAGAGGATCGGATTTCGTTTCTTCAGTGTGCTAAATAACTGTAGCAATCAATATTATATGACATAAAATCCTTATAAGCTTTCAATCTCTCTATACATTACTGTATGCTGCTTCCTTACTGTAGTTTAGTAGTGATCATATTAGTCAACTGTAATAAGACATTATTACTCAACTGAAATAAGTTTTAAGGCTGGCTTAAAAGTTAGCTGCCACCTTCCATTCTTCTTAAAATAGTGCAGCCCTCTTTTGCATCTCATCGCAGACAAGCATGTGATCTTATTGTACATATTTTAAGCCACACCCCTTAATTGCCTACATCACGTCTTTTTAAAAGGATCCATTTTAAAGCCCACCCCAGCCTTTCTCATCTCACTAAAAGAACTGCTCTCACGTCCTAGGATCCCTTCTATCCTTCTCCCTCCCTTACTCTTCTTGACCTTGCCTCCATGGCCATCTGACTATCTGCAAGCAACAGAACAGAGCATGCAAATAAAAAAGTAAAAGTAAAAAACATTGTCATTGTTAGCGCCAAAAGCTCTAAGTTTCACAAATGCGAGACCTATTGCATTGCAAATGCTTGTTTATAAAGGTTGGGAGGGATGTAGTGACCGGCTGGTCACGTTTTTGTGTTTCACAGTAATGTGTTTCCACCAGCCACTCCTAGAGGGCTGGCTTCCACACTCACCCCACACCCATCCATCACAGGTGTCACAGGACATGTGACCCTGCCAATAAAAGGGACCGGGCGCACGTGCCCTGGGCCAGTTCTAGAAAGTATACCACTGTGTCTGTGTGGTCCTTCCAGGTGTATGGGAGCCTAGGGCCTGACAATTTACTGTAATCCAAGATAGCCACAGAATTGAATCCTGGTAGGTGCCGAGAGGAAGAATGACGAGTATATTTGGGCAACAAGGTCCCAGTCTGTGAAATATGCAAGTCATTATTTTATGCTTGCAATACACACAGCATGCCGGTAAATGACACATTTAGGCAGCTACAAAATGTGCAAAAAGTTTTAGGTTGAAGATAAAAAGTGCTTTTAAAATATAGATTTTAGTGACACACAATCAGACTGTACCTAGTGTGAAAACAGTTTCTAAATGTACATTAAAAGATTGCATTTCACAGCTCAGCTGCTTATCTCTTACAATTCTTCTAAAAAAACAATAAATCTTGTTCATCAAAAAGTTTCAAGTGACTCCATCAATTAAAGCCAATACCAGCATCCAAGCAGACTTTACATTTGCAGATTAACCAATTGCACACATTTATGTTTCTTTCAGGCAGCAGGCACCCTGACAAAAAGGCTTGTTTCTTGCATAGCTGTCTGCCCCTCAACTTCTTCACAGCACAGGAAACTCCCTCCCTTCAACTTCAACTGAGGCCTCTCAATTATTGGTATTAACCATGGGGAGGTTGTCTTTTAAGAAAAAGTAAGAGGGAAAAATAGGGAAGTTTTTTTTTATTAAATTTAAAAAGTATGGTAATTTAAAAAAGTATGGGCGCGTTGTGCCCCACGTATCCCTCCCACTTCGACCTCTGGTTTTGGGTGAGGGAGAAGCACACAAGGGAGAGGGCTGGAAAACAGATGCACTCTCACAGAGTGGTTAACCAAAAAGGAAAAGTAGTTCCCTAAAAGTGAGCAATGGAAGGATACAATCAGCCTATCAAAAGGATGGTAAAGAGGGTGTGCTCCACAGAAGAGACAAAAGCAAACAAGCATTTCCAATGCAATATGTCTCGCAATTATGAGATTTTGAGCTATTGGCATTGTAAATGACAATGCCTTTTATTCATGTGTTTAGAAAACCTGCAATAATAAAAGGCATTATAATTTACAATACCAATAGGTCAAAGTTTCTAAAATGCGAGGCCTATTGCATTGCAAATGCTTGTTGTTTACAAGTGCCCCATGCTGCGCTTTCACGTTAATAGAGGCCACGCCCCTTTCTTTGGACGAGCCGTGTCTAAAGTAAGGTCCGCGGCCACTATTAAAGTGTAAGTGCAATATGGGGCGCTTTTACCAAAAAAAGCATTTGTTTTCAATTTGGCAAACACATGCTTTTCATGGTAAAAGCGCCCCGTGAAAATGTGCATGGCGTGCTGAATGTTGCAGGAAAGTATGTAGTGCCTGCAGTAGGAGAAACTCATTAAAGAAAATAGTGCTTACAGACGTACCGTGTAACAACAGGAGTAAAAGGGCCAGTCCTCATGTGAGGTTACAAATTAAGACAAGGAAGGGAAGTGCTAAGGAGGGACGAACAAGCCTATTAAGGAATCAGAAGCCAGCATTTATGAAGGACAATGACACAAGCCAATGACAAATATGGGCAGAGAGTGGGCGGGGCTTCAAAACCATACTCCAATACAGCATGCCGCGCAGAGCAGCGCATGCGCTGCCTAGGCTCGACCTAAAAAAGAGGAAGGAAAGCCATTGATTTAAAGCCAACCAATCTTAAGCAAGGCGCAGGCTGTAAGCTGACTGTAAGTTCACAATAGGTCTTTTGCAACTAGACAGCTCAGAATGTCTGGTAGATGAGACCTAAAATCTTCAGACTGAGGCCACATTACAAGCGAATGCATTAGAGCAGAGACAGTTGTGAGGCGCTAGCAAGGTGGCAACACGAGGTCCAGGTACCAATAAACGGGAGATATTTGGGCCTTTTTCTGCCGTAAGGTAACATAGGTGGTGCACCTACCCTAAAATTAGTTATGGGACTCTATCCCGTCTACACTCCCGAATTGAGCCCTGCCAACTAGGCAGCCATTTTATTTTATTAAACCAACGTCTTTAAGTGTGTGCCATGTACTCTACTCCTGGAGGTCCATTGCAGAACTACTGCAGACCTGCATCAGGCTAGGTAGAATTAAAACTCACTGCACAAAGGTGGCCGTAAGTTCTGAGTAAGAGACCTGCCCCAACACCTGCGAGCACCCAATACGCACCCTCCCCACTGGCCACAGGATCAGACATTCCACAGACTGTCTATTTGTTTCTTGAAATTAAAATTTCATCACACAAGTCCAACATGTTTAATTTTCTCTGTAATAAATCGTTTGGGGAGATGGGGAGGGAGCGGCAGAGGGACCTTCTTTTAATAAAACGGCACTGCAAAATTAAACAAGCTGGGATATTGATAAAAAAAAATGAAAGGACAGCCCGAGGATGCAGGTTAGAGACTGAGAATGTAAAAAATTCAATAGCGGACTAGCAGCGCACTCGCTGATTGAATGAACAAACTGCTGTGGAAGGCCAGAGAAACTTCAAAGCTGCTGGAGGGAGGCGGGGTAGGGGGGGGGAAGACAAACTCGATGTGGAAGAGAGAAGCTGGAAGGTGAAGAGAAGACTGACAATTCAGGAGGGTAAATTGCAGTGCTTAATTTGTAAAATATTAAGTGCCAGGGCTCTGACAAGGAGGCTACTGCAGCTTGCACCACCCATCGCCCTTGTCATCGCTGCCAAAACAACTACTAACCATCTCTCTCGCATGTAAATGCGACAGTTCAGATTATTCCAGGTCCCCAAAGCTAAAGAAATGGCTGGGGAGGTAGGTATTAGCAATTTTAATGTATATTGTATTCCTAAACAACCCTTGTTCTGCTCATCTCTAAATTAGATGAGCAGCGCCACCATGTGGTAGACTGTTGTAAGTATGGTGTTGACAATTAGGTTCCGGTGCTGAGCACCGGAAACCAATTAAGTGCCGGTGCTGAGCACCGGAAAGCACCGGCTCAAATTAAGCACTGGTAAATTGAGATAAAAAAGGAGTGTGTTCTAGGTGGTGCGAGACACAAAATGAGCCTGGAGGGGAGGAGAGGCAAATTCCGAGCATGGAGAACGGGAAAGGAAAACTGGGAGTATAGAAACAACAAGCACTGGCAAAGCCAGTGAGGAGAGGAGTTGGCCTAACGGCTAGGGCAGTCGACCTTGAATCTGGGGAACCAGGTTCAAGTCTCGGCAACGACAGCTGAACATCCTGTGATTCTGGGCAAATCACTTAATCTCCCCGGACCTAACAAAAAAAAATGATGAATGTGTCCTCATGTAATGCAACTGGTGCTATGTAAAGCGCTCTGATACCAGGTCAAGTTCACGCTATATAAAACTCCATAAAAAAAAAAAAAGCCAATCGGTCTCGGCAATTGGCTTTGACAATGTTGCTGTGTAGCCAAGAGCTATACTTGTATTTTAGAACAGCCCACTGCTATTTGCAGTGAGCTTTTAACAACACATCGCCCATACACCAAATTAAGGGAAAGCATGTGTCTAGATGTAGGACACACTCTCACACAAGGAAAGGGAAATGCTATTTTTGTGCATAAATAACCTCGCAACATGGCGCCCACTTGAATCACAACAGTGTTTGCACTTAGGGAACAGAGCAAGTGAACAGAGAACACCAAACCACTGCACTTTAATATACTCATGCTATTGTGGTGCAAATATTCATTGAACAACACAAAGAGTTTGAAAATTGCCAGTTACTTTCCCTTCCAACTAAACTAAACTGAAACCATAAGTACTAAAATGCACTGATTCCTTAAGCCAGGGTATTGACATAAGGCATCTGGGTGATACAAATGCTGATTTTCAATACCAACAACATGGAGCCTTCTGGTAACCCGAGTCATGCATGATATCAGCTACTTGACACTTGTGATTTCAACAGCAGTTTACAAATCAAAACAAGCATTTGCAATGCAATCGGTCTCGCCTTTGGGGCCTTATATGTATTTAGCTATGCAGCACATTAGCCTGGGTGCTGAAACATCTACTGTTCTTTAACATGGAGGGAAAATAAGCACCAAACTGCGTGACACGCCAGGTATGGGAACACATGGAGAGAAATATTGCCTTCCGGCTGGAAATGGTATAGTCCAAAGCCCTGTTTTTAATATAAAATCAGTGCCTTCGGTGGTCATATCACTGAAAATACAAGATTTGAAAAAACTATTATTGTCTACAGGTGCTCGTGGAAGACAATTTCTATGGACTGGAATCTAGAGAATGCTAAAGTGATTCTGGTATTTTACTGACCTCTGCTGGTCGTTTTCTATCAAGAAAATTAAATAGAGGCAGTTGCCAGAAAAATTTAAAAAAGAAAGTCCCTCAGCAGAAAGCAATTCTGGTATTTTACTGACCTCTACTGGTCGTTTTCTATCAAGACAGTTAAATAGAGGCAGTTGAACAGAAAAAAGTCCCTAAGCGGAAGCAGACAAGTCCTAGGGCTGATCTCCAGAGCCCACAAAGTACATACACATATAAGTATATACTAAAGTATATACAAGAGGTCTTGAATGCTCGACCTAAAAAGACAATGCCAGAACATGAAGTAGTAGTTCTGGCCATATGAAGGCAATTAAACAGATTTCCTGTGGCACTCTTAATTCGAAGGAAAGCATGTGCGTTCTGGTTAAAGGATGTAGTGAGTCTAATGAAAACAAGAGGTTTTTGCACATTGAAATGTTACCCCTCAATGTACAGTAGGTCTGCTATGAAAATGTGTTAATGTGCCCTGAGCAGACACCCACGTTTCCTGGCCTGCTTCGGTTAATACACTGATACATTATACAGGGTGTAACGGTAAGGTACATACCCGTCACAAACAATTCTTGCACTACTGTGCACTCAACCTCACCCCTTCCCATTACCTAGCACTGAAGCAGAAAGTCATAGCTACAGAGAAAATAGTTATTTATCCTCTCTACCTCCAGGTATCAGAATGCTTCTTCTCTAGCACTCTGCAGACAACTTTCAGATTTTGGATGTTTTCCAGAGATCCTCCAATCAGTAGCTCGTAATATGCATGAGGTCAGGGTTCAAGGTACAAACTAGTCAACCCGAAAGGTAGTGAGACCCATATTCAAATAAAAAAAGACAAGGGCTGAGAGCTCTCTGCAGAGCATGCTATCACAGGGCACGGAGCAGCGACTGTTGCAAGCCGGGAAATGTAGTCACTAGCAAATTGTTTTTGAAACTTCGGATGCATGTAGGTTCCTGTTTCTGCTATTGTAACACGCATCACACAAACAAGCAGGGCATTGTACAGCTCCAGAAGTGCGAGCTGTAGACATTCTCTCCAATTTCCTCATGGAATTCAAATACTGACATTGATTGACCAGTGTATTTAGTAATATACAGCAGGAAAACGATAACGGTTGTAATTCAAGGCATGTGAATTTGTCTTTTGTACCTGCCTTGCATGGTGGGCGCTCTCTGTAAGGGTGACAACATTCAACTGGCACGCGTGCTCGGGCTCGTGTCGGAGCTGGTGGGGCAGGTGGATGGAACGCTACTGCTGGTGATTCCCATTGAGGTGTAGTGTAGCTCCTATTTCCCTAATAGGCTCTGCGCATTGGAATAATATATCCTATAGGTTTGACATAGGACTAAGGTCAGTATGTCCCTATCGAGTATATTAAACTTAATTACTTGTGCCAGCTAGCTCAGAGGCCACTAGAAACTCCTTGACAACAAGAAGGGAGTAGTTTCTGGCAGCCGCAAAACATGACCACTATGTTTCCCTTTAGAATCAGAACGTGTCCCAGAGTCGTGAAACAATAGATAACTATTTCACTCAGCTCAATCGTGCATGCTTAGTTTTCTCCAAGTTACACAGAAAGAAATAGACGGGCGTTTTCAATAAAAGATTTATTGAACAGGCTTGTTTCTGGTGTAAGTAAAGTGTGCTGTTACGATCACAAGACAGTATGCGAGATAAATAATGTACAGTGTGAGCAGTAGAAATAAATAATACTGCGATAGCATTATCTTTAGTATAGATGCTGTTACATAAATAACACAGACTAAAAATGCGAGTACTCATACGATGCGTTCTAATCTAGTTCTACCCCAATGTACCTAATCTAACCTAGGTGTAGGGAGAGGTATGAAGTAGGTGAAGTATTCCTTACTATGGTATACTAAGAGTATGTTAAGCCTAGTATGCCTAGAATGCCAAGAGTCCCTCTAGGTTCTTGTCAGCTCCATACCTGAAGAATGAGAGAGGTAGGAATCTCTTTGCCAGACTCGAACTCCAACACCCCGCAAGGGAAGTTAGATCACTGGAAGCTGGACTCTCTGCGTGCAGGGATGACAGCGTCTTCTCAGTGCGTCAGGCCGGGAAACGGGCTCCTCTGAAGTCGAGGTCTCCTCTAGTTTACAAGGGCTAGGAAGGTATATTTATACCTGAGAGTACCTAGGAATGTTAGTATTGACGTGAGTCGGACAGCGAAAGACGTCATGAATGAATCCCTAAGGAATAACGGTTCATGCATAATATATGAGTCCTTGAAGAAATCAATAGTCCTGGACTAGGGAAACTCCCGCAGCCTAAGGGTCTGTTCTTCATGTACTCGTTGTAGACGTTAGGGTGGACGGATGTCGGAGACCATGCCTGTATTTGGAGTGCATGGTTTAATGCCTAAATAAGGCCTGGGAATTTATGCCTATATAAGGGCAGGGCGAATTGTGCCTATATAAGGACATGATACTGGAAAGCCCGTTATGGACACCCTAAGAGGAATACAACACCCACTCCACTTTCGTGTATACGATAATACTAAAATGCTAAACATTTAAAATGCTAAACATAAAATGGAGCACCGCATATTTAAAAATATTTCTTAAAAATATTAAAAACATAATATAAAATGCAAAAGGTACTGTACATTTGAAACAATTGCTTATCATTTCAGTCATAAAAGTTCGAAAATAAATGCAATTGGAATGAAATAAGCAGTAGTATTTACATGTGACAGAAAATGATCGATAAGTTCTTAAAAAATCAAAGTCATTTCATGTCATGAAAATTAATGAACTGTTTTAGACTAACCCTGGGCGTAGTTTGCGTAGTCGCGCTACGCGAAGCTACGCGAAGCTACGCGAAGACGTCGAAGCGCTACGCGAGCTTCGCGAGCGTGCGTAGCTGCTTGGCGCGCCCGCTCGCGATGCGTTTTCTTGCTCGGGAACGCGTTGTATGTGTTCAGGACGCTGTTTGCGTGCTCGGGGCGCGAACTTACCCATGCGGTCGCCTATGGGCGCGGCCATTTTGATTTTCACTTGTCCCG